>JAHKKF010520298.1:0-35300 GCA_019740295.1 Labeo calbasu | reverse complement strand
TTTGAGAGTAAAAAGTATTTAAGTTGTACTTTTTTAATGAAAATAACCGATCGTTTCGCTAGATAAGATCCTTCTTCATCGGCTGGGATTGTTTACAACCACATTTGGGATCTTTTGAAGCTGCATTTAAACTGCATTTTGGAAGTTCAAAATCGGGGCACCATATCAGTCCATTATATAGAGAAAAATGCTGAAATGTTTTCCCCAAAAAATATAATTTCTTTACGACTGAAGAAAAAAAGATGTGAACATCTTGGATGACAAGGAGGTGAGTACATTATCTGTGAATCTTTGTTTTGAAAGTGGACTTCTCCTTTAAATACTAACATATATAGAAGGTGCACCATCATGGTAACACATGAAACTGAAATAATGCATTAAACATTGACATTAACATTTAACAACATTAGATGTCACATACAATCCTAAAGTACACAACTGATAACTGATTGTTAAAACACAGTTTTTTCAACAACAAAAAACATCAAATGTAAAATGTAACACAGGGAATTCTGGGATTGTCAATTTACGGTTAATCACCATAGATTGTGCGTTCACTTACAAAATACTTTGTACGATATACTACCGTAAATTACATGTAATATCCAATGCCATTTTTTTACAGTGTAGGTTTAGGGCACTGAGGGCATTTATATGCAGATTTGCATATATTGTATAAAAATTGTGGATGGGAATACCTGCATTTGTAAAAGAAATAAATAAAGTAATAAATAAAAATAAACTAATCTAAAAAAAAAAGTATAATAAATGTAATTTAATAATTTAATTTAATAAATATAAATATAATTTATATTGCTATTTTTACATTTTATATATTTTAAAATGTTGTATTTAGTAAAAAGACCAAATACATTTGTTTATTTTGCACCACGTTCCATAAAAGATTTTTTTTCTCTTGAACAAATGGAATGGAAATGCTGATTTATTAAAAAAAATGTTTTGAAATAGTCTAATTTTTTCAACTAAATTGAATTGGGAGGGAAACATAGCTTAGAGCAAATAAACCCTCACTCGCTGGGGTGGGGTGCCTATGCAGGGGTCTGATATGTGCTGCAGTGCATCTGATGTATTGCAGAAGACCTGATTAGTTGTGTGAAGATATGATCTGCAATGGATCTGATCCATAGCGGCGCGTATCTGAAATATGTGAATGAAAGCCTAATATCCACCTGCGCACATATGCACAAACATATGTATGTCATATTGAAACATATGTGTGTTCTGCAATTGCATTAGCATCATTAGTGCAGAGTTGCAGTAATTACATTCACCATGCTTCTTTCTCTGCCTTCCCTCCTTTCATCCCTTCAGATTTGCACTGCATCAGCAGTTCCTCTGTGTTCTCAAACCAGAGAGAGAAATGAAGCAGTACTTGCTCCATCATTCTGGCCCAATTCTGCCCTGGTACTACATCTACACAGGCCCTTTGTAGCGGTCTATTTTACACCATGTGTTATTCTCTCTTTCTCTCTCAGGGTTTGCCATCCTACAGGCCATCATGGAATCTGCAGTAATGAATAACTGGCAGGTAACAGCACGTTCGGTGGGGAACATAGTGGATCCGCTGGAATACCGGCGCATTATTGAAGAAATGGATCGTCGGCAGGAGAAACGTTTCCTTATCGACTGTGAGGTTGAACGTATTAACAGTATTCTAGAGCAGGTACATAAAAACACACATAATTTCATCTGTCTGTCTGTCAGTCAGTTTGCATGGACTGTGTGTCTATTTGTCGTTTTGGTAGTTCAAAAACAGTTCTGTCTCAGTTTTGTGTTATTGATTAATACCTTTCCAAAATTCAACCGTTGTTAGCAAATAAGGTGATAAAAATAGCGTGTGTGAGAGCGCGCGTGTGTTTGTGTAAGTAGGGCACAGCGTCCTGTAACAAGGGAACAGTGAGAAAACTAAAAATACTCCCTTTCCTCTCATCCAAAAATACAGCTCTCAAAGGTACTGTTACATTCTCCGATTCTGTTTGTCTCTTTCACTTATTCTTTCTCTTTCAGTTTTTTACCCTCTGTCTCTACTTTCCTAGCTTTTTCCCACACAGACATATACATGGAGAGAAGAATTTGTGTGTGTGTGTCTCACTAGGAGGTCACAGAGATAATGAAATCCACGAGTAGATCAATCAGCACTCAGAGAAAGCTAATCAGAGCGCTGCGCTTCCAGCAGACTGCCTGTCTGCTGCTATTTGTAAATCAATAGCTGAGTGTGTGTGGGTGTGGTTGGGTCATACCTTTATGTTGTGCCTAAGAGTCAGCAGAGCTTTACTGGCACGGCATTAAACATTTTCAATATTGCCAATGTATTCAAGTGCTGCACCTTGGCAGAACAATAAATAATAACACAGTCCTGTGATGTGTGGGAAGGCGCAATATTATAACAGCTCCACTGTGCCCAACAGGTTCAAGCAGTTCATTCATTTCTGATTATGTAAATATGGTCAATACTGACCTGATTTGTTTAATTAAAAAACAATTTAAATGCACATTTCCTTAGATGGAACATGGTGTTGAATTGTTTAGGTATTTATAACTAGCAATGGACGTTGTCAGTACCACCATGGTTAAAAATAGTGCAATAATTTTAAAGTATCGTTTAAGTGCTGAACAGTGGTATTTTAAATTCATTTTAAAGTTAGTTTTACTTCTGCTATCTTTTTGTGTCCTCATGAATGAGTTTGATGTAATAAACATATTTTGAAATTATAATAATTATATAATTATTATAATTACAGTTGAGGTCAAAAGTGTACATACACCTTGCAGAAGCTGCAAAATAATAATTATTTTACCAAAATAAGGGGGGTCGTACAAAATGCATGTTATTTTTAATTTAGTACTGATCTGAGTAAGATATTTTACATAAAGGAAGTTTATATATATATATATATATATATATATATATATAATCCACAAGAGAAAATAATAGTTTAATTTATAAAAATGACAGAGTTCAAAAGTTTACATACACTTGATTCTTAATACTGTGTTGTTACCTGAATGTTCCACAGTTGTTGTTGTTGTTTTTTTTTTTGTTGTTTTTTTCATTTAGTAATAGTTGTTCATGAGTCCCTTGTTTGTCCTGAGCAGTTAAACAGTCCACTGTTCTTCCTTCAGGTTTCAGCATTTTTGTGTATTTGAACCCATTCCAACAATGACTGTATGATTTTGAGATTTATCTTTTCACACCGAGGACAACTGAGGGACTCATATGCAGCTATTACAAAAGGTTCAAACGCTCACTGATGCTTCAGAAGTTAACACAATGCATTCAGAGTTGGGGGGTGAAAACTTTTGAACAGAATGAGATGTTTACAGTTTTCTTGTTTTGCCTAAATATCACATTTTTCTCATTTAGTACTGCCTTTCAGAAGCTAGTTAAATTTAAGTAAAATTTATGCTGATCTTCAAATTCAAAAACTTTTGATGCATTGTGTTTCCTTTTGGAGCATCAGTGAGTGCTGGTCCTTCTGTAACAGCTGCATATGAGTCCTTCAGTTGTCTTCAGTGTGAAAAGATGGATCTCAAAGTCATACAGTCATTGTTGGAAAGGGTTCAAATACACAAATTTATGTGAAGTATCCTATTCAAGTAAGTGCTAAATAAAAAATAACATGAATGATCCATCTTATCCCTCAGATTCTGTAAGGTGAAAACTTTTGCCCCAAACTGTATATATTATATTACAGTTTTATTAAGAAATGCTAAAAAAAGAATTAATCTTTTAGTTAGATATTTGAAATTTGTCATTCATTTTAAATAAAAGTATTTTGTTATTTGGCTTAAATTGGTTTTGAATTAAAATATTCCATGACATGGCAGAAACTTTTTCCCATAAAATGACAAGTCCTTGTCAGCTATACTTTTAATAAAAAACACAAATATTTTCCCTGGTACTTTTTTCCAGCTTTTTACTATTAATAAAAAGAAAAACGTAAGCAAGCTTTTTCACCACTGGGACCACAAAGTGCCCATAGTTACAGACTCACCCCTCAGCAGTTCTTCAGGTGTTTGCATTTAATTTGTCATTTGCCAATTTAATCTGTGATTCGTTCATTTTGATCTCATGGTTCTGCATAAACGATCAGACATAATGCTGGGTGACACTCTTTCATTCTTTTATTTCCAGGTCGTGATCTCAGGAAAGAACAGCCGAGGATATCATTACATCCTGGCTAATCTTGTGAGAAAATGCACACGCATGCCTAGAGCTCTTCTTACTTAGCCTTCTACGAGTAACCTTTCCCTTTTGACCATTGACCATTTCTCTCCAGGGATTTTCTAACATGAGTTTGGATAAGGTTTTTTCTGGCGGAGCAAATATTACCGGATTCCAAATTATAAATCCTGAGAGCCCCATCGTGCAGCAGTTCCTTCAGCGCTGGGAGCGGCTCGATGAGAGAGAGTTTCCTGAGTCTAGAAACGCTCCCCTGAAGGTTTCTCTATCTTTATTTCTATGGTTATTTATGTGCATTTGTGATGTGTTTATTTGTGAGTGTGCCACTTGTGAATATGTTTGCAGAGTTTATTTGTTTGTGTGTATGTGTAATTTATGATGACATATTTTGATGAGTTTAATGTAGCAGTCATGCAGTAGTTTCGTTAGTCATCACTTTTTGTTGTTTTAAGTCTGTGTTGCTTAAATTCTCCCATAATTCACCTCATTTAACTGTTCACTGGGTGTTTAAGTAAGGGATAATGTCCTGATCACCCTGTCAGGGGTTATACTGCAATAACAGCCAGCTGGATGTACATTAACCCACTTATTACGTGGCTACTAGCTACACAAGTAAATAATTAGATACAAAATATTGATTTAAGTTGAAAAAATTGAACACAAAGTGTTTTGTGAAGAAAGCAGTCACTAGCAAACGGCATGTTCAAACTAGACAGACATTTAAAAGATGCGGTACAATCATACCACTTATTACACAGCATTTTAACACCTGAATAATAAAATATATTGATTTAAGATGAAGCTATTTTAAATTCTTACCATTTTTTATTAGATGTCTTATAATCCATTACACCATACAAACCAATTGTCGCAAAATGCCAGCAGTTGCATTTGTATGAAACAAGAGAGGACATGATTAGATAGTTGTACACATAATATTGATTTGAGTTTTCATATTTTATTAGCAAACGAAACACAAAGCTTCCACGAAGAACAAACAGTCCTAGCAAGCGTATAGCACTAACTTGTTGCCAAGATGAACCGGTGTTATCAGCTTTTACCATTTGTTATCAAGGAATTACATACTTCAGAATGTCTCGACTGACCAATCAGAATCAAGTATTCCACAGAGTTGTTTATAATAGAATAGAATATGAGCTCTGAGTGTCTGCATTTGAATTTAAATTTGCATTTTGAATTGTTCATGTGATTCTCTTTGGCCACGTACACACTGCAGCTAAATGTGGTTGTCAGTTCAACTTTTACTCCTTAATCATGTTCTGTACACACATAATTCACTAAAATACGGGAGTGACGACCGCATTCGACAACCGCATTAACTCCCGAAAAATACAGGTAGTGACAACCACATTTATAGAAATTCTACGCAGTGTGTACGGAACTGAACTGAGCAACTAGTTTTTAAATGTGCGTAAGAAAATAACAGTGAAAGAAGTCTTAACCTTGGCAGATTTTGACACGGGGCTAGTTGCACTCACGAATCCTGCAGTAAAGTGTGTTGCCAGATGTTTATAGAGAAAAAAACTGAAAACAAGGACAAGCACAAAAAACACTAAAACACCCAAATGCTTTGTTTTGTAATACCAAATATAAAATCATATCTCATATCCGCAACAGACCACTTTCTAAACCTTATATAACATAAAGTGCTTTATGAGCTAATGCGGTTGTCACTCCTGAAACTTGCAGTGTGTACGTGGCTGATGTAAACCGTTTATCTCTGTTGTCATGTTTAGTACACCTCTGCACTGACACATGATGCCATCCTGGTGATAGCCGAAGCATTTCGGTATCTGAGACGTCAGCGTGTTGACATTTCTCGTCGAGGGAGTGCAGGCGATTGCCTTGCCAATCCGGCTGTACCATGGAGCCAGGGAATCGACATTGAGAGAGCTCTCAAAATGGTAGGAGGGGTCCATAAAGGGCCTCAGAGAATTAGGAGAAAAGCTGCATTCACATTTTTTAATGATCAGTTGCTGAATTTGAAATGGTTTGTTTATTTTTACCTATAGACTTTATGCGCCAGAGAAAGAAGCACAGCTGTCTTTTGAATTTTGTGATTTACTTCCATTTTTGTGGTAGCTCTGTATATTTCAATGGCATCGCTGTTGTATTAGTAATTAGCTGGTGAAGTAGATTTACTTATTATAGGCTTAATAAAAGTTATCATTAATATTGTAATGTTTGAAGCAGATGCCTTCTAAAATGTCAATAGATCAGGAAGATTTTTAAGGGGACATCGGATGCCCATTTTCCACAAGTTGGTATGATTCTTTAGGGTCTTCGTGAAATGTCTGCAACATACTTTGGATAAAATTCCTGAATGGTCGTATAAAACAACACCCTTTTTTACCTTGTCAAAAACAGCTCTGTTCACAGTCGTTGAGCTACTGTTCACCCCGCCCCTCTTTCGTTTTTTGTGTATTCGTTGGCACGTTGAAACAAAACTAATACACTGCTACATCCAACTGCAAAACACCTACACTGCTTACAAGACGTTGCTACAGCTGCACGAGTGTGGAGAAAATGGTGGACAGCATACAGAGGGTGGAGATATGCTAATACGGGATATCCCGTCAACAGTTGTGGGCGGAGCCTGAGTAGTATGACATCTTATTGCTCAGAAAATCAAAACGGCTTGATAATTGAGACTGTTTAGGTTTTTCGGGAATTAAAATAAAGAGTGAATGGATTTTTATCAGTGTAGGGTGGCACACACTGCTAAGACAAATACCTTGTAAGACAAATACCATGTATATACAAACACCATGTAAAAGTGAATTTTGCATCCAATGTCCTCTTTAAACAAGCAGTTCAATCAGAAATCCATAAGATCTTACCTTCATTCTGTGGAAATACAAACCAGAAGACAGAGCACGATAAACAGATGACTGAAAGGGGGCAGGGCTACATAAGGTCTATATGGTTATATGATACTTCCATTATGTTTAAAGGGGTCATATGATGTTGCTAAAAAGAACATTATTTTGTTTATTTGGTGTAATGCAATGTGTTTACACGGTTTGAGGTTCAAAAAACATGATTTCCACATACTGTACGTTATTGTTGCTCCTCTCTGCCCCGCCTTTCTGAAACACATAGATTTTTACAAAGCTCATCGTTCTGAAAAGTGCGGTGTGCTCTGATTAGCCAGCTAACCAATGCGTTGTGATTGGCCGAATACCTCAAGTGTGAGATGGAAATGTTACACCCCTTACCATGTTGTGATGCCTTATCCTGGCGTGACGAGACAAAAACACAAACTGATTATAATGACTCATACTGCGTCGCACCACGTAAACGTAACACCATTTCTGCATTTGTGATTGTAGAAACAACAGGCATTACTCTACACTGCTTAAAACTGGCGTTTGAATAGCTGGTAGCAAATTCTTTAAATATGAAAACGTACTTACAGGCTGTGAGTCAGAAGCGCCAGACTGTACTTTCAAAGTTGGAATTGCCCCACTTTATATTGTGCACAGCTACTCTCCCAGGTTCCGGAAACAGTCCTGCATAAATGTGCTGCACACACTGGAATATTTGTGTTGTACTGTTCTGGAAAGTACTTTCGCTTTCACAATGAAACACATAGCGTCTCCACAACATAGCGGCGGCTGCAACAATACTGCAGCGAGAATAAAAGTTGCACCTTCTTGCTTTGTGTATACATTTGGGCGGTGATATGTCATGTCGTCATGTTTGAATGAGGCGTTTTGGGAAGGCGAGTCTTAACTTTTATAAAGAATATCTCTTTTATAACAGCTTGTAACACTCCAAAGACAAAGGAAAACATGAAATCGCATCATATGACCCCTTTAATAATGTTGTGTTGTGCTTTTCTTTTTTGATGTGCTTGTTATTTTGTGGATATTACTGTTCCTATGTGCTTTCCTCCTGCAGGTTCAGGTTCAGGGTATGACGGGAAATATTCAGTTCGACTCATTTGGACGCCGATCAAATTACACCATTGATGTTTATGAAATGAAACCGGGAGGAGCCAGAAAGGTTAGTGGCTCTGAGAGGGCAGTTTCTATAAATTCACACAATATTACTGTCACATTAAAGCCACAAGCCACTTTAGAACATTAGCAGTGCTATATATATGTATGTGTGTGTGTGTGTGTGTGTGTGTGTGTTTAGACCCTCAGTCACATTTTAAGTCCATTTCCTCCATTTTTTTTAAGTTACAATATGTTTTCATACAGTGCAAGTAAATATTTTCTCATGAAATCTCTTGAAAATGATATTTCTCATGATATGACCCCTTTAACATGCACTTAAACACTCCAGCTGCTCTCGTACTTGCTTTCCTCCTCCATCTGTCATGAGATCATGTTTCTACTGAGTCATTCTCTTACTGAATTGCTGTATTTCTGTTGTTGGTCAACTGTGATTGATCGATTTTATTTGTTCTGTTGCTGTTTCTGTCCCTTGCAGATTGGCTACTGGAATGAATATGAGAAATTTGTTTATATAGTGGAGCAGCAGGTTACCAACGAATCCTCCTCTGTGGAAAACAGAACCATTGTGGTCACTACTATTATGGTACACTATCTAAAGCTGCTTTTAAATATACCGAACCATGATCCTTCTGCCCTTTCAGGTTTAGTGTCACAGTTGCATTGCATCCTTGGGGGGCAGAACGTTTTTGTGTTTTGCTTTGCTTTGCACTCACTCACTACATGTTGAAACAGTCGATCACAGAAGAGTGTTTCAACTGTATCCGTGTGAGTGCCAAAGCATTTTCAGTTCCATTCCGGTGGCCTGTTGTAGCAGTGACATCACAATACTGGCTTTGGTAAGAAATAGGTTAGACTGTCTCTCTCTCTGCTTTTTTCACTGCAAAAAACGTAAGTATTAAATGACTGAGATGCCAAGCTGGATGCAAATTGCAGAAAACATATACACACAAATATACACACAAAACATGGCTGATGGTTTTCTCACACATGGTGTGAAATAGTAAGCATCAGAAAAAGATGCAAAGTAAAGTCATTTTGCATCCCCTCAGAGTGTGCTGTGTGTTTTCTGGCTGAGGTCCTGTTTTTAATATCCAGCTGTCCAATCAGATGTGCCCATTAGGTGCAGAGAGTTCTTTATTTAGCTCCCTAAAAATGACACAATTGTCCATGCCAGAATGATGAATGTGTGCGGGGATGTAGCTATGTGAGTGGAGTGTGGCTAGTGCCCACTCAATAGCAAATCAATCCAATTAAAGTTTTTGATTATTTCTCTAATTTATTATCAGCTATTTAAGCTATTGGAGTTGTGATTGAAAACCAGCTCAGAGCCTGTTCGTTCAATATAATGTTCCAGTGATATTACAAAATAAAATGCATACAAATGCATTCTTGAAATACATTCTCTGATATACAGCTGCAATTTTCTTTGATTAAAAATAAAAAAACCTTAGCACTTATTTTAGAACTCCCAACACAAAGTGATTAATACATTTGAGTGAACTATTAGCTGTCCATCCCTTATATTAACACGTGTCAGGTTATACACCTGGAAATGTTTTGCCTACTGGACATGTTATGTTGGACAACTCACTGTTTTTAAACAAACACACGTTAATTGAACCAAATGCTGGAAGTGAATCGGTTGTGGCTGTACAGTAATTACAGCTGGGCTTAAACGAGATTCATAATTACGTCCTTAATGAAGAACTCTGAGAACTTGAGGGCAGGGGTGGATAGAGGAGAGGACTGAGATGAAACTGAAAGAATATTAATTAAAGGATGAATATGGTAATTAATCTTTTGAATAATACATAACCTGAAGGTCACAGAAACCAAATCTTAGTAGGAAAAAATAAATTGAACTTCAGAGCTGTGTCATTAAGAAATACAGTTGTTATAATACAGATAAGTTACATTACATTAGCAAAATTAACATTTATAATACCAGTTACAATTGCATAAATAAACATGCAATCACTAAAGTAGAAGCAAAGAAGCAAAGTCATATTTAAATGTACCATAAGGTTCGCCTTATGTTACATTTAAAAGTGATGACGACCTCTTTCTGACTCTGCCTATGATGACCACATAAGTAGATTCAGAAATTGAAAGCAGGTTAATTATATAATTAGTTTAAAAAGACTGTAAAAAGAATGTTTCATTCTGCACAGCTTGTGTAAAGAAACCTGTATATATATATGACTCCAGTTTAAATTGCTGGAAACTAACTGAAAATATAGATGATTGGGTTCAGTAAATAAGATGAAAGAAACTTAGAGTTTGATCTAATGCTATTAAAGCAGATTTTGATCTGTTTTTAATGCTGAAGTTTCATCAGATGTTACTTTTTGGCCTAATTAAAATATTCAAAAGCACGCAAGTGTGAGAAAACCTCTACTGCCCTTTTTAACCCTTGTGCATGCACTCTACACATACATGTTTGTGAGTTTTTTTAAAAAAGAGCCCCCTAAACTTCCATATCCTTGCTTGCTTTTGACGAATGACTCCAGTTTACCAAAGAGAGGACCTGCAACTTCATCTGCCAGTTGTCTAACCTCTCTAGTTTGAAAAATCAGAAACCACCATTAAATACCACTGTCCACAATCCCAAATCCCAGTTTAAATTCAGACTAGTCTTCCTCACAGCTGCTGTATGTCTGGTATCTTGGCCGGTTTTTTTTTCACATTGCTGTTACGAGACTCACAATGCATGTTTATATCTCAGTGTGTGTTTGTGTGAGTGAGTAAGAATGAAAGAGATGTTTTGAAAGTGTGTATGTGTGAGACATATCAGCATGATTGCAGGCTAATTAGTGATTTTATGTAATGTATGTGTGTGTGTCTGTGTTCTGGGCTAACAGTTTGAAAGCCAGCTGAACCTTATCTGATTTGGTTAACAGGAAGCTCCATATGTAATGTACAAGAGGAATTATATGCAGTTGGAAGGGAATGATCGCTATGAGGGCTACTGTGTAGACTTGGCGTCAGAAATCGCAAAGCATGTGGGCATAAAGTACAAACTGTCCATTGTGGCTGATGGGAAATACGGAGCACGCGACCCTGAGACCAAGACCTGGAACGGCATGGTGGGGGAGTTGGTATATGGGGTGAGTGCTGGGAAAATGGTCCTGCAATGGGAAAGTGTTGATGGTTGGATGGTGGCTATGTGAAGCCAGCAACACTTAGGAGGCCTCATATAAAATCACTGAGCACTCTGTCAAAATAAAAGTCACAAAAGCACTTTGTTATACAAGATTTTCTCACTGACTAACTTTGGTGCTTGAATGTTGATTCTTTAAGTGTGTCACATGATTTATTTTGACACTGTGATGTGGTTTTTAAATTACTTTCAATATTCTGGTGTTGCTGACATCACCCAAGTCTTTGGTCATGGTCAGTGTTTTTACACAATAAGGCTCCAAATTAGTGCCTCTCTGCATGTTGTCAAAGCACCATGCGTAGAGGCCTTTTAAAATGCATTTATTTGGGAAATCAAAAATCAGCTCCACCAATTCAGTTCCTGTGTTAAACAACACAACTTATTCTTTATTCACTGTAAGAATGACAGCGTGCATGTGTGTATTTGCATTTGTTTTGGTTTTGTGTGCCATTCAACATATCCTGAATATATGAGACATATCAATTAATCATCTCAGATGTTTTTTTTTTGTTTGTTTGTTTCTTTTTACTAAAAATATCTTATATTAGTACCTTATATAATATGTTACACACACTGCAGTGTATCTTTATCATATTGGTTATCAGTCAAATTTTTTTTTATCAGTTTTGGCCAATATTGAGTATTTATTGGCTGATGTGTAATGGAATATTTAATATTTAAATTTTTATATCCTGTTATCAATTTATCATAAGCTATTTATTGTCCATTAAAATAATTCTTTGCTTATATTGGCCAGAATTTAGTGCATCCCTGCACAAAATATTAATATGAAGTTCTATTTAAATCTATTGTTGAATTTTAAATTCAATTCTGAGTTGCATTTATACGCGGATGGAGACAAGAAGGCATTTTGGGACAGAAGTACATGGTAACATCTATTACATACAGTTATAACATACAGTTAAATGTAAAGAAGTTAATTTCTCAGTTCTGCATTAAAATAGCAGACCATCTAATCACATCTCCATGATCATACTTTGTTTTTCTCCTATTATGAACTGAGCTTTTCTGTGTTCCATGTTTCCAGAGGGCAGATATAGCTGTGGCTCCTCTCACTATAACCCTTGTCCGGGAGGAGGTGATAGATTTCTCCAAGCCCTTCATGAGTCTGGGCATTTCCATCATGATCAAGAAACCCCAGAAGTCCAAACCAGGAGTCTTCTCCTTCCTGGATCCGCTGGCCTATGAGATCTGGATGTGTATCGTGTTTGCATATATCGGTGTGAGCGTGGTTCTCTTCCTGGTGAGTCGTTTCAGTCCGTACGAATGGCACCTGGATGAGAACGAAGAGGCGAAGGATCCGCAGACGCCCCCCGACCCTCCCAACGACTTCGGCATCTTTAACAGTCTCTGGTTCTCTCTTGGAGCTTTCATGCAGCAAGGATGCGATATCTCGCCAAGGTTGGTGTATTGATTAGCCCATCCTTGTCTCTCCATCCTCATCTTTCTCTCTCCCCTCATCTTTGCATTTTATGGTTGTCTTGTCTTTCATGGTGCATATATGTTATTCTACTTGGGGTGTTTCACTTTAATAAGCTTATCTTCAAACCTGAACCCATTCTGTAATCACTTTCATCACTTCATACATTCATTCATTAATTCATTCAGTCACTCAGTCACTCATCAATCACAATATTGTCACTACAGCTGTTCCTGTCTTTATCTCCTCTTTTACTCTCTTGAAGTACAGCTTGTTTTAATCAGTGGTTTTCATTTTTTTTTGTTCATATTTCTCTTTGAAATTAAGAGACTTGTGCACTACATTGACCCTGGATCACAAAACCAGTTGTAAGTAGCACGGGTATATATGTAGCAATATCCAACAATACATTGTATGGGTCAAAATGATCAACTTTTCTTTTATGCCAAAAATCATTAGGATATTAAGTAAAGATCATGTTCCATGTAGATATTTTGTAAACTTCCTACCATAAATATATCAAAGCTTAATTTTTGATTAGTATGCATTGCTAAGAACTTCATTTGGACAACTTTAAATACAATTTTCTCAATATTTTGATTTTTTTTTGCACCCTCAGATTTCAGATTTTAAAATAGTTGTATCTCGGCCAAATATTGTCCTAAATTATTAAACATAAAACTCAATGAAAACTGCATGTTTTGGATAATAATCGAATTAGTTTCTAAATAATTTAAAGTAAAGAAATTATCATATTTATATATTATTATTATGTTATATTATTTAAAAAAATATTATATTTATATATTAGAAATGTTTAAAAATCAAAAGATGGCTTTTATAGGATTAAAAAATAAATAAGTAATTATTAAATAAAATAAATTATTAATAAATTAAATAAATGATCATTTTTTACAAATTAATTATACTAATTTAAAGGCTTATTAAATGCTTTTAAATGCACAATAATAAAGGCTTAGTTCACCCATAAAGGAAAATTCTGTTATTTATTTATTTTTTATATTTTATTTTATTTTTTATTTTTTTTTATTTTTTTGAGAACTGCCTTACACTTTGAGAACCACTGCTTAAAGCGATGCTGGGCACCAACTAAAATAATTTATATTCACCATGTGTTGACTGTAAAATGTTCAGATTTTCTCTCTTTCACTCTCTTTTTCTCTTTCTTGGAGGGCTACCGTGTTCTTGCTGCATGTCTCTATTTTACTGTCAGCAGTTGGTGTTTATAAACTGTTTCAGTGGAGGAGTGTCAGCCCTCTTCATTCATTCCAGCATTCGTCTATTCGTTCATTTCAGTTTTCCTGCCCATCATACTCACTTAATTCCTCTTGGATTCCTGTATTTCATTCTTGAGGTCGTTTTTGTGACCCTGTTCTTCTCATCCTCATCTTTCTGCTGTCTCTCATGAGACAGACCTGTCCAAACAGAAGCTTCACTTGTTTTGACACTTTCTTGAAGACATTTACATGTTTTATCGGCAGTAATAGTTTCAATACAATTGTACTAATTGTTAACCTTTCACAGGGGTTTTGTTTGCTTTCCTATTGTCTCTCTTGCTCCCTCTTTCCCTGTCTCCCACTCTCTCTCAGGTCTCTGTCTGGCCGTATTGTTGGAGGTGTGTGGTGGTTCTTCACTCTGATCATCATTTCATCCTACACTGCTAATCTGGCTGCTTTCCTGACTGTGGAGAGGATGGTGTCGCCTATAGAGAGTGCAGAAGACCTGGCCAAGCAGACTGAGATCGCCTATGGAACACTTGACTCCGGTTCCACCAAAGAGTTTTTCAGGGTAAGACGGCAATAAAAATGGACTGTCAAATACAATATTACTATCATTTCTAGCCAAAAGTAGGAAAATGATTATTGATAATAATAATAATAATAATAATAATAATAGTAAAACTTTTATTCCGTGACCGGTGTTTCTTAGTCCTGATCCTGGAGATCCCCAATCATATTTTGGATCTGTCCCTTATTTATGTCTATGCTGCTGTCCAATACAAAAATAAAGTAAAACAATAATATTAGTGGAATATTATTGAAGCCGCAATTAAACTGCATTTTGGAAGTTCAAAATCTTGGCACCATATCAGTCCATTATATGGAGAAAATGCTGAAATGTTTTCCTCAAAAAACATAATTTCTTTACGACTGAAGAAAGAAAGACATGAACATCATGGATGACAAGGGTGAGTAAATTGTTTGTAAATTGTTTTTCTGGAAGTGGACTTCTCCTTTAATACCTTTGTATAAACTGGATTCCTTTTCCGCATTCTTTGATAATTGGATGATACAAACTCACAATTTTAAGAAATGAAGTCAAAATTGCAAGATAAAAACTCACATTTCTGACAAACTGAGTTTGTTTCTAACAATTCAGACTTTTTTTCTCGCAATTGCGAGTTTATATCTCACGATTTGGATTTACAATTGCGTTGTGAGTTATAAAGTCAGAATTGTGAGTTTATGTCTTGCAGTTTTGACTTTATGTCTTACAATTCTGATTTTATAACTTGCAATTGCGAATTTACATCTCAGTTCTGAGGGAAAAAGTCAGAATTGTGAGTTTGGATAATGCAATTCTGAGAAACAAGTCAAAATTACAAGATAAAAAGCCACAATTACCTTTTTTGTTTTTACATTGTTTTTATTCGGTGGTGGAAACAGCTTCCATATTACTAAATAAGATTCTGTTTTCAGCCAAAAAAAAGTACTGACCCCAAACTTTTAAACTGTACTGTACATTGGTTGCTATAGGCAAACTGTAGTAACTATATCAATACTGAAACTGAAAAAAAAAACACTTTATGCAATTTATAATGCATATTGTTGTTGTGTTGTGTCCTGTATGACAAAAATACTTTTCAGATCATTCAGCCTGAACTTTCTTGGGGGGGGGGAAAGGATTTTAATATGGTTTCAAATCACAAATGGATAGGTTGTGTTTTTTTTTTTGTATTTCAGGCACTAAATGGATTTGAGTTAAATGTGCCAAAAATGTTATTTTTCTGCCTGTCTGAGCAAAGCCTAATGTGCATTATTCAACTCATTAGGTACTAGTAGCTGAACTGAATCTGTCAATTAAGGTAGACATTCAAAATGTGCAGTATTGTAAGGGTTTTTGGATTCAGGATTAAGAAATACTGATATATGGGTTTGAGGGAGTGTCTGATGTTGCTTTCATTTTCTTTTCTGAAACATCATAAATTTTGAGTTATAGGCTTACTTTACATGTTCATAGGGTGAGAAAGGTAAAGGATTACTGCCTTAAATCCGAAACAACTAAGTAATCTAACGGAAAGCACCTATTTGTGCTCGTTTACTTGCAAGAAATTCTGAGAATATACTGCGATGACTGCGAGTCAATTGACAATCTGAGAAAGCTGTCACCGCAGACATGCGACCGCCTTTCACAAAAGACGTGTTTTACTGAATCTTAGCCAGAAACCGTTTTTCATGTGTGGCAGCCAGAGGCAGTGTGTGCTTGTGTGTTTTGAGATGACAGGGAACAGGGCAGTTTTAAGATGACCCAGATACACCACTGCTGATGAGCTCATCCTGTCATTTCACCTTAATGTCACGATTACTTCTTGTGTGTGTGTGTGTGGTTTGTGTGTGTTTGAAAGCAGATATACATGTACACGTAATCAGTCACTCACACAGTCATTGTCACCTCACAGACCTACTATAGAGTGGTTGGAGACGGAGATGGAGAACACATGAAATGAGGTGCCCTTTTGCTCCTCTCTCTTTCATAAATTTGTCATCTGTTAACAAACTGGATCAGACCAAAGATGACAGGAGAGCAGCTGACACAGACTTGGACTGCATTTAATGTGGAGACAGTTGCCACCTTGTGTTCATAACTCATTATTGCAGCAATCTATCCTTGCAAGTACTGAAAATAACTCGGCTGTATTAGATGATAATGCGAGTTTGAGTTTGTTTTTAGGTGGAAAAGCAATGTGGGTATATTGTGAAACGGTCACCACAAAACAAGCAGTTTAAAGAAATAATGGAGAAGTTATGCTAATACTCTTTTCCATGAAATTACAATGATTGAGAACTAACACTTTCAAACTTCAAGAAAGATGAAAAAGCACTATAAAAACATCATAAAATAAGGCCATATGACTATTATATAGCAAGGATGCATTCAATTTATCAAAAGTGGCAGTAAAAACATTGTTACTTTTTTAATAAATGCTGTTCTTTTGAACTTTCTGTTCATTACAGAATTCTGAAAAAACAATGTATCACAGTAATCACAAAAATATTAAGCACCACAGCTATTTTCAACACTGATAATAATAATAAAAAGAAATGTTACTTAAAGAAGTTCACTTCCAGAACAAAAATGTACAGATAATTTACTCACCCCCTTGTCACCCAAGATGTTTATGTCTTTCTTTCTTCAGTCGTAATGAAACTGTTTTGTTTTGTTTTGGTTTTTTTGAGGAAAATATTTTTCTCCATATAGTGGACTTCAATGGTGCCCATGAGTTTGAACTTCCAAAATGCAGCTTCAAAGGGCTTTAAACGATCCCAGCTGAGGAAGAAGGGTCTTATCTAGCAAAAATGTATGTACTTTTTAACCTCAAACGCTCATCTTGTCTAGCTCTGCCTGAATTCATTTTTTTTTGGTTCAGTACAGTCAGGGTATGTTGAAAAACTCCCATCCCATTTTCTCCCTCAACTTTAAAATCGTCCTACATCGCTGCAGAAGAACCGACCCAGTGTTTGCAAAGTGAACATGCAAAGAAGATCAAACACCTTTTACAAAAAAGGGTAAAACAGTGATGTAGGATGATTTTGAAGTTGGAGGAGTTCAGGCAGACCTAGACAAGACGAGCATTTGAGGTTAAAAAGTATATAAATTGAAATTTTTTCTTTTTTTTTGCAAAATAACCGATCGTTTCACTAGATAAGACCCTTCTTCCTCAGCTGGAATCGTTAAAACCCCCTTTTGAAGCTGCACTTAAACTGCATTTAAAAGTTCAAACTTGAAGTCCACATTATGTTGAAAAATCCTAAAATGTTTTCCTCAAAAAACACAATTTCTTTACGAGTGAAGAAAGAAAGACATGAACATCTTGGATGACTCACCGTACATAATCTGTACATTTCTGTTCTGGAAGTGAACTTCTCCTTTAAGCACCAAATCAGCAAATGATTTCTGAAGGATCATAACACTAAAGACTGGA
The DNA here is from genome assembly GCA_019740295.1 of Labeo calbasu. Classification (NCBI taxonomy): domain Eukaryota; kingdom Metazoa; phylum Chordata; class Actinopteri; order Cypriniformes; family Cyprinidae; genus Labeo; species Labeo calbasu. The sequence goes on along the minus strand of JAHKKF010520298.1, from coordinate 17,285 downwards.
GTAGTGGCTACTTTGCCATTACAGGAATAAATTGCATTTTAAAATATATTAAGCAGTTATTTTTAAATCATAATAACATTTCACAATATTACTGTTTTTGCTGTTCCTCTTTCATAAAAAATCTGACTGACCTCAAAATTTTATTATGAGGCTTACATGAAAACATCTTCAAAATTGCTCCTTTTGTGATCTGAGGAAGTCGCTCACACATACAGGTTTGAAAAAGCATAAGTCTGGGTAAATGATGACAGGATTTTCATTTTTTGTGAACTATTTCTACTATTACTATTTAATGAAGGTAGTGATTAATTAAAGAATTAGTTCATTTTCAAAATAAAAAATTCCTGATAATTTACTCACCCCCACGTCATCTAAGATGTTCATGTCTTTCTTTCTTCAGTCGAAAAGAAATGAAGGCTCTTGAGGAAAACATTTCAGGATTTTTCTCTATATTGTGGACTTCAGTAGGGATCAGCGGGTTGTAAGTCCAAATTGCAGTTTCAGTGCAGGTTCAAATGGCTCTACATGATCCTTTTAATGAAAATGTTAAAATACAGAAAGGTTTCTGGGACGGTTAAGTTTAGGGGTCTGTTAAGTACTTGAGCATTCAACTGGCCTGACACAGCTCATCCAGTAGTGTAAGTTGGTACTATATGTTTATCATGTCAGAGATCTGAAAAGAGGCATTACTTTGCATTTCCATTTGGTGCCGCTAGTGGCACAGATATTGCACGCTTTTCCTTTTGAATTCTACAGTTTGTGCCTGAAAACTTAAGAAAAACACATTCACATACACTCCTACACCAGCTGTTTGGAGGTCAAGTTAACCTACTTACATGTACGATATGTGTGAGTGTATGTGTGTAAAACTGTGCCCTATAAAGGAAGGAGTGTGTGTGTGTGTGTGTCTGTGTGTGTTTGTCCTAATAAATTTAGGTGTATGTGTGTGTGTTCTCTCCAGAGATATCCTGTCCGCTACATGGCCATTTATAGCCTCCCTCGCAAGAGATGGGCACTGAATATTTTGGTTTATGAAACTTAAGCTTTGATTCACCCCAAATGCAGAACTGCAGCAGAATTACAAGGATGAGTAAAGCCATAATTTCTCTGTTCTTTCATTAAGCCTATGCATTCTGAGTATGAGAATGTTGTGTGCGAGAAATGTTTAGGTTTATTCTTAACTTAAATGGTCTTGCCTTTGTCATGTGAAAGACTTGTGTTCTCCAGTTTGATTTTGATTATGATATGTTCAGTAGTCAGTGAGTCATCTTATACATATTACAGAGAATGTTTGTAATGCCACTGAAAGGAATAGCCTTGGTTGAGCTACCTTGGCAGATGTTTCTCCCTCTAGACAATGTGAAGGACCTTTTCGGTGATTATTTATACTAAGATTTTATACCCTGCTCTTGTCAGGTTTGGTCTCATGGCGAGGATCTTGTACAAAAGACTGATTGAGGGAAAAGTTTGAGATCTTTAGTTGACAATGTGTCTGGTTGTGGGATGTTTCTGTTGTGAGAGATCTGAAACAATATTTCTTGGTTTAAATGGTGCTTGTTGCACTCTAAAAAATGCTGGGTTAAATGCAACCTAGCACTGGGTAAAATATAGACAAATCCATGGACTGGGTTGTTTTGACCCAGTGGTTGTTGGGTTAAATGTTTAAACCAACCTTCATAGGTAGTTTTATTTAACACAGTATTGGCAGGCTTAAAATGAACCCAAAAATTGTCCACATAATTACAGCAGACATGAATAATTACTAGAGGCATGAGTAATAATCAAAAGGTGAACACTTATTAATAGCAATTTAAAAAAATGTTTGTTATTTAATAATTATTTATTCAACCTATTAATACATTTTAAAGGAGAAGTTCACTTCCAGAACAAAAATTTACAGATAATTTACTCACCCCCTTTTCATCCAAGATGTTCATGTCTTTCTTCAGTCATAAAGAAATAGTTTTTTGAGGAAAACATTTCAGGATTTCTCTCCATATAGTGGACTTCTATGGTTCCTGCGAGTTTGAACTTCCAAAATGCAGTTTAAATGCAGCTTCAAAAGGCTCTAATCAAACCCAGCCGAGGAAGAAGGGTCTTATCTAGTGAAACGATCGGTTATTTTCTAAGAAAAATGACAATTTATATACTTTTTAACCTCAAATGCTCGTCTTGTCTAGCTCTGCGTGAACTCTGTGTATTCCGGTTCAAGACAGTTAGGGTATGTCGAAAAACTCCCGTCTCATTTTCTTCTCCAACTCCAAAATCATCCTACATTGTTGTTTTACCTTTTTTTGTAAAGGGAGTTTGATCTTCTTTGCACATTCACTTTGTAAACACTAGGTCTGCAGCGATGTAGGATGATTTTGAAGTTGAAAAAGATTTTAAAGGTTAAAAAGTATGCAAATTGTCATTTTTTTAGAAAACAACCAATCGTTTCAATAGATAAGACCTCGGCTGGGACAGTTTAGAGCCCTCTGAAGCTGCATTTAAACTGCATTTTGGAAGTTCAAACTTGCGGGCACCATTGAAGTCCATTATTTGGAGAGAAATCCTGAAATGTTTTCCTCAAAAAACATAATTTCACCCAGTGCTGGGCTGTTTCTAACCCAGTGTAGGTTTTAAATTGAATGCACACCGTAGCATATGGCTGCATCCTTTTTTTTTTACTGCTGTGCCCCAGTAAAATATTACAGATAAATCTTTGCCAGATGGCTAAGATTTCTGTATACCGACCTGAGAATCATTTTATCTTGTAATATTTGAGCAGCAGCGCAAAAAGTCGATTCTGTGCTTACTTGATCTTGATTCTTAATGATTTTCAGTTTTGTTTAAGATAATTAAAACAGCAGCTTCTAAATAGCGAAATAATATGTAAAAGTATGGTATTTGGGGTAAAAAATGCCCCTGCTGTTGGGGCTAAAAGGCACAATAATTATGATAATTAATAGAAGGCTGAATTTTCCATTTGTTGACATGACATTGTTAGATTCAGATGGTAAATTATGATATATTATGTTGGGTGTCCATCTTAGAGATAATCACCATGTTTAGAATGAAACCATCATATATAAAAAATATGATATTAATCATTTCATATAATTAATTGTCATTTGTTGTTACTACTGTAAAACTATATTATTATGGGATCTCCTTCAGTGCTTTCAGAATCTTTATGTTTTAAAATGATTTTGTTTCTGTATTTTAAAACATGTTTTGTATTACCATATTCTAATGACAGTATATTTATTGAACAAAAAATAATTGTTTTATTTATCAAAATAAGCAGTACAAACTTTGCTAAAGTGATTATTTTTAAAAAAACTATTATTTTAGCTAAAGTATTTGTATCAATACTGTGTGCCTTTTACCCCATGTGTGGGGTAAAAGCCCCCCCTTGCCACCTCATACATGTATGAGATTTTTAAACAAAATAAACAACTTGTATGAGTCTTTTTCACACAAAATCTGTTGCTTCATAAATGTTCAATACAAACGTATGTATTTTTCTGCAATCATGCACTTGTGCAGTGAAAAGCACATTTTTTCTTAAGGGGTGCCTTTACCCCCATTGTACCCTATATGTAATCAAATTTAGCTGCTTTTCTAATAATATAGTGGAGAATTGTCTGTGGTGGACTTTAGTATGTCACAAAATAAGTCCAAGTCCATCCCTGCTGACAGGAAATTTGAGCTATCCACGTTTTATTAGTAAAAGGTCATGAAACTCAAATTTCTCTCTCTCCTAACCTTTCATTGTTATTTCCTCTTTGTCCTTTCTCTCTTTCAGCGTTCAAAGATCGCTGTCTACGAGAAGATGTGGTCTTACATGAAGTCCGCCGAGCCGTCCGTGTTCGTTAAGACCACTCCCGACGGAGTGGCTCGTGTGCGCAAGTCGAAGGGGAAGTTTGCGTTCCTGCTCGAGTCCACGATGAACGAATACATCGAGCAGAGAAAGCCGTGTGACACTATGAAGGTGGGAGGGAACCTGGACTCCAAGGGCTACGGTGTGGCCACGCCCAAAGGGTCGGCATTAAGGTGGGTGGAATAATATAACAATTCGCTCTGTTGTTATAGTATTCCACCTACCCTGATTCCACCATCTCTCTCTTCTCTCTGTCTCGTTCATTTTTGTTTTTCATTCTTACTCTCTCGCCCTCTACCTTTTCTCATTCTTTTTACCTCAAACTCTTTCTTTTTTTGTTTTCACTCTGCCTATCTCTCTCTCTTTCTCTTGCGGTACATGATAAGGTAACCGTGTCTTTGTGTGTTAAGTTTCTTTTTTTTTTTTTTAAGTTGTGTATTTTGTAATGTTTTTATCGTGTTTCTCTCTACAGAAATGTCACTTAACTTAATTTACAGCCCATTTTTACAGTGTAATGCCTGTTGCTGTTGATTTCCTACCCCCTTTTTCTTGTCATCCTCCTTCCTCTGTTTTATTCTGCTTCGTGCTGTGATTGCAGTTTTGTAATGCTTGTATGGTTTGTTTTTTTTTCTCTGCGCTGACGCTGTACTGCCTGCTTCCAAGCATGTCATGCCATACGCTGTTTCTTCTCCTCCTGCATCCTCCCATTACTCACTAGCACTCAACATCTTTTTCTTACTCTCACTTCTTTCTGTTTCTCTCTATCCACTCTGCACCACACGCACCTCACTTGCACACACGCTTCTGTCTGTACCCGTTAGCTGACGCAATTAACCAGTGGAACGGTCCAAACAGTTCACCAGTTAACCAGTCGAGTGGTCCAACCACCGGTCTCTCCTCTTGTATTAACCCCTAACAAAAAAAGCAACTGGCAGTTGCTGCAGTCTCATTAGATTTCTCACGAACCTGTCCCTTTTCTTACGAGCTATGTGTTTATCGTTTGAAGAAGTGCTGTAAACCTGGCGGTGTTAAAGCTGAATGAGCAGGGCCTGCTGGACAAGCTGAAAAATAAATGGTGGTACGACAAGGGAGAGTGCGGCAGCGGGGGAGGGGACTCGAAGGTCAGCCTCAATCTCACCCAAACAACCATTTCCTAGCTACGAGTAATCGGCAAGGCTGTGACCTATGACCCCCGGCAACAGTACCGTGACCCTAAGGGGCGGACACGAGCAAACTGAGCCTAATGACCCAAGGACATTAGCATCACTGCGACGGCCACGGTTACTGTCGGCGCTGCTAATGTAACGTTTTTTGAGCTTACGTAATAAGGCAAACTGTGATCAGATGTGACCCTTTACTTGGCTAATGGAGGAAAGGAAGCAGAGGAGGAGAGGAATAAAGGCTCGGGTGGGTGGATGTGTGGAGCGAGATCAGGGTCACCAAGAGAGCAGCTTATTAGGATGTTTAGGTTCTTGGTTTGTTTGTGTGGTAAAACAAACAGCTTGTTCTAGGTAGAAGAGGCTAGGCCCTCTCTGGCTCTCTCCTCTGATCTGTAATATCAGATTGTCAGAAAATGTACTGTTTGTGTACACCAGGGCTCTAGGATTTAATGGGCTATCAACAGAAAGAAGAAGAGAGAGATGTACAAGGATCTAATAGACAAGGCAAACAGACTAAAACTGCTCTGGAAAATAGGTGTCTGTACTTTTCTAAAGGACAAAGGATCGGCCTATTTGATGTTTATTACAATGTTTAAGGGATGGTTCACCCAAAAGTGAAAGTTCTGTCGTCATTTGATGTACTCATGTAATTTCAAACCAGTGACTTTTATGCTTCTGTGAATCATTAACATATTTCGACTGGATAATAGTCACTGAAACTGGTTACCAACATTTCTCAAAATATTTACTTTTGCGTTCCACGGAAGAAATAAAGTCATAAAGCTTTGCAATGATGCAAGGATACATGATGACAGAATTTGTATGTTTTGGGTTAAACTCTTGCTTTAATAGTTTTGTAGCTGTAGTTTAGCGTAGTTGTCTCGTACATTTTTACTTTGTAGTTTACGATACCCTCCAGAAGTTTGGAAATGCACTAGGTGAAGTAAGATTTTGGACAATATCAGCATAAATATTTATCATTTGTGAACCTGGACCACAAAACCAGTTGTAAGTAGCACAGGTATATTTGCAGCAATAGCCAACAATACATTGTATGGGTCAGAATTATCGATTTTTTCTTTTATGCCAAAAATCGTTAGGATATTAAAAATCATGTTCCATGAAGATATTTTGTAAATTTCCTACCATAAATATATCAGAAACTTAATTTTTGATTAGTAATATGCATTGCTAAGAACTTTAAAGGTGATTTTTTTTTTTTTTTTTTTTTTTTGTACCTTCACATTCCAGATTTTCAAATATCGGCCAAATATTGCCCTAACAAACCATACATCATTGGAAAGCTTATTTATTCAGCTTTCAAGTAATGTATTAATCTCAATTTCACAAAATTGACCCTTATACCTGGTTTTGTAATCCAGGGTCACATTTTGTGGTGTAAATGCGTTGAAGCAACTTGCAGCTGTCATTGAAGACCAGCGATAATTAAGTTGTTCTTGATTAGATTTTAATAGCAATATATAAACACCATAGTCAGCTGTGATGCCTATATCGTGGATTAAATTTAACTCTGGTTTCTTTTTCAAAGATTAATGAGTCAGCACACCTTCACAGCTGTTTGATTTCCAGTTAGGTTAGTACACAGCATACCAATTAGAAATATTATTTTTTCTAAAACTTTTAGTTAATAAAATGTTTTTTTTAATAGTTTGTGTTCCATGTGAGTTCTTCACAAATGACAAGGATTTATGCTGATATTGTTCAAGCCTATGGCGTTTCAAAATGTTTGGAGGGCATGTTGAGTGAGTGATTGTTTGTATGTGATGGTGGAAAAATTGTTGGTAGTGGCAGAAAAGAAGTGTGAAGACTTGGGTATCTTCACATCTCTAATCAAACAGCCAAATGTCAGGGTTTTATTTATTTTTTTTTTTTGAAAAGACACTATTTTTGGTCTTTGGCCAACTTCCTACCACTAGTATGCAAATCCCTTTGAAGCCACAAGCTTTTTCAGATTATTCCCTGAATTGGCGTGTAACCCATGGAAAAGCCCGTAGCTCCCTTGTTGTGGGATTAAAGGAAAATATAAGCCCGCTTGGGCAGACAGTCCTGAAGGGACAAAACATCACAGGAAAACGTGAGAATTCTAATTAAACACTCCTAGAAATCAAAGGTGGAGAAGGATCTGGTGCCGTATTGTAGACTCGCAAAATGCACACAGTCATCTGCACAGACAACCACAAACAAGCACAAATTCATTATACTCCCACACTTCTCAATGAATTTATGGACACTTTTCTTTAGCCCCTGTGCCTGCAGAATGGTCACCCTGTGTTCAGCTTATCATGAGGGCAAGGCAGCCCCACTCAGTCCTTATTGGTCTTCAAAAGCGAGTTCTCTTCAGTAATTGGCTCTCGCTCATGAATGGCGTAAGAGATCTAACCTCCAAGACCGAAATGGCTGCCTAGTCCGTGCATTGATAAGTTGAGCATGCTGGGTGGAGGGTGTCTAGTCTGTTATGACATCACAACTGCATGTTTCTCATTTATTGACCTGAGTCTGATCCAAAATGCATGAATGGAGTAATTCAGCAAACCCAGCAAGTATACCATACTATTAGTGCACAGCAAAATTAAAAACAATATACTGCAGTATGCCTGCAAATATACAGAAAATTTCCAACAGCAAACATTCTGTACAACAACAATAGTGAAAACCTACCACAGTACAATAGGAAATGGTCATAAATGTCAGAATCAAGGCCTCTTTTTCATACATGTGTTAGTGATAGATTCAGTTGTATTTAGCTGTTGGTGACTTGACACAATCCTGAGTTCTGCTCATTGTGGAGTCAATGCAATAGGATTTTATGCTCATAAACAAGATTCGATTTAACAAACAGGATTTGATTGTGGCAGCCAAGGCCACTTCTTTCTATCTAGAACACAGTGTTGAAGTTATAGCAAGTTAGTAATTTGTTGAAATTTTGATTTAAAGGGGTCATGTACTGTTGTACTGTTCTCTGAGGTCCACTTATAATGTTATCTAGACTTTTACATCAAAAAACATAATTTATAAGTAACAGGCTATGTTTTGTCCTATTTTTGATCTCATTATTTATACTAAATGCGCAAATCGGTGGGGTGGGGCTAAACAGGTAGTGATGTAGAAGCAGTCGTTGATCTTTTACTGCAGAGGGGGTGTTTAGCCACATTATAGAGTGGCACATTTCTCAACCTGTCATTTTAGCAGACTGCTAAAGCAGCATTTTATAATACATTAACCTCTTATATGTCAAACGATCAAGGGAATTTGAATTTCTCAGTTCATGATCCCTTTAAAATGTGTGAATGAAAATTGGAGAAACCATATGTGACCCTGAACCACAAAACCAGTCGTAAGTAGCATGGGTATATTTGTAGCAATTAGCCAACAATACATTGTGTGGTTCAAAATTATCAAAAACAAATTTATGCCAAAAATCATTAGGGTTTTAAGTAAAGATCTTGTTCTATGAAGATATTTTGTAAATTTCCTAAAATAAATATATCAGAATCAAATTTTAATAAGTAGTATGGGCAAATACAGCGTTATGGATGTGACATTTTGCGTTATGGATGTGACATAAATGATTAGAGAATGTATGTGTTACCAATATACCGAGCTATCTGTTTATATTTTAATAAACCCTGGTTTATAGTCTAAACATCAGAAAAATATCAGTCTATGCACAAGTTTTCTAGGTTAAAAAAAGGAAATAATCTTGCGTTATGGATGTGACAAAATAGGACACTGTTTTTGAGAGACCACATACTTTGTAGGATTTCTGCGAATTAAAATGCACAAACCAGACGCAATAATACCCAACAAATAGAGAAGCAATGACTTACAGAATATATAATTGTTATTTAATTTTTATTTTGCTATGTGTATTTATGAAGAATATGTACTGTTAAGGATGTGACAAGCCTGAAAATATCACTTACCCGACTATGGAAAATCGTACACTAAAAATAAAAAAATAAAATAAAAACTCTAAAAACTCTTAAGTTTCACATGGATATCTGAACCACCAAATGTTGACATCTGTGCTATCAGCATAGTAAAAAACCTTTGGTAAAAACTTTATTTTTTCATGGTAAGGTTGACTTTTGCATGGAATTACCCATATGCTAAGAACTTAATTTGGACATCTTTAAGGGTGATTTTCTCAGTATTTTGATATTTTTTTATTAATTTTTTTTTTTTTGCACTTTCAGCTTCCAGATTTTCAAATGGTTGTGTCTCAGCCAAAAAATGTATCATAACAAACCGTAGATCAATGGAAAGCTTATTTATTCAGCTTTCAGATGAAGCATAAATCTCAATTTCAAAAAATGAGCCTTATGGCTGGTTTTGTGGTCCAGAGTCACATATTTGTAAAGTGCCGTTGCATAAGTAGAGCTGAAAATGAATCAATATTGTGGATTTTAACTTATATACATAAATACAAGTTGATTTCTCCAGTACAAGTCCATCTCTCCATAAATAGCATAAATAGGTCTTATTTGTCAGGTGTCAAACCACTCAGTGTCTGAAGCTGGCTTGTGTTGCAGTGGTAAGTATGGCATATTTGCTTTGCTGGATTGCGACTCTCATCATTTAGCAGAAGGAAAATAAACTGAGTTTCCCAGCAGTCCTGCTGATGACATACTAACATCTTACAAACCGAAATGCCCAGAAGGAATAGTAACATCATCGAGCAGTACTTTTTCCATTATTCCGTGCCGAAAACAAACAATTTGTTGGAAATAAAATTTGCAGAAGGATGCATTATGCAAATCTCTACTAATTCCCCTCTATTATATTAATAGTTTGTTTATTATTTACGGGCTCAGTGTTTTCGTTTGTAAGATGTTTGGCTTCAGCCCTCACCCACCACAGACCGGTTCCCCTTCTGACTGCTGGGTCCTGTTTGTCTGTTAGTCAAGTAAGGGTTTTTTCTCCCGACGGATCCGGCTTGCTGAATACTGGGTTAGAAAAGCTGCATTCACACCACAATTACAAATAACCAAACTCATCTGCCCAATGCTCTTTGTAATTATGCTCTGTTTGGCTGTGTTACCATGGTTACTCTCTCTGCCTCTGTTGGAACAGTGAGTGCCGATTACTCAAAGCGATAACAGTAGGTAGCACTGCCAGGTCAAAGGTCGAAGGTAACACTGAGGCTAGCCCTGCCTGCATTCCCTCTCTCTCTCTCCATCTCTCCCTCTCTTATTCTCTCACTGTCTACGATATCAACAGCACAAGGCCAGGTGTCCTACAGTATCGCTTTGGTTAACAGATATTCGGTAGGTTTAAGTTTTAATAACATAAAATAACATAATGGTGCCATGTTATTTATGTTATTTCCCCTCGTGAAGAACTCCTGTAAACCTTGCAGTGTTGAAACTCAGTGAACAAGGCATCTTAGACAAGCTGAAAAACAAGTGGTGGTACGATAAGGGTGAATGTGGGACCAAAGACTCTGGGAGTAAGGTTAGTCTGCTCACTCATTTACTTCTAACAAACAAACATATTCATACTCTACAAGTATCACAACGTGGCTCAGCATCACTTACTGTTTTTAATGAATTCAGTAGATTTGGCTCCAGCTGGATTCACTTAAAAAGTATTTTGTAGTAAGCATTCATAACAGTGATTTAGCAATTAAGTATTTCATTAGATTTCTTCTCTTCTGCTGCTGTGACATGGCCTCATTCTCAATATTGTTGTCGTGTGTACTGATTCGTGTATAAATCATCTCTAGGCGACATTTGTAGACATTAGTCATCAGAAATTTAACAGAAGCACAGTCACTTAGAAAGTATTTCTAATTGGCCGGATGCAATGATGCATTATCATGTAATGCTAATGAAGGGAGTAAGTAGGAGTCTGAATGCTTTATATTATTTGAAGACAGACACCTGGGATATAAATTTATTTTCAGTCCTGACCGAGTTGACGAAACTGCACAGCGCCCCCTATAGAAGAAGAAATAGATTTTTCCCTTATTAGCCCGTGGCATCAGTTTAATAGAGACCACGTGCAGGAAAGCGTGTTTGCCTGGAGACTCTAGTTAATGGGCATAAAATGCAATTGTTTTATTACAATTCTCAGTGTAATCCAGTCTGATAGGAAAGTTAATTAAGTCTCATATGTCCCATATGCACAGCGGAGGCTGTACCGCTGACTATATGGGCCTGTAACCATGGTAACCGTATTTAAAAAAAAAAAAAAAAAACCCAGGTCTCTAGCTTTGCATTCAAGACGGTAATGCAACACTCCCAGTCCTCTGTTGCTATGGTGCCCTTTCACAGGCGTCTAGTGAAGACAGACCATGTTTGTGTGTGTCAGAGTGTTGGTAGACAGCAAGGCTGGTGGTCACAGCAGCAGAACCGAGTCCTGTTGAGGCTTGTCTGTGTTTTGAGGTGTGGCGTTAGTCGCATGCAGGTGTCTGTTAATGAGTTTTGAAGGCTGTGAAGCTTGCAGAAGTAGTTCAGAGAGGGGAATTGCCATAGTAACATCAATATTCTTCCCCCTCCTTCTCCTCTTCCTCACTTCCTCTGTTAAGATGGCAGACCGAAGAAGCCAGAGGATCCGACTGTAGCTCTCTGATGGCAGCTTATTTGTCATGTTTCTGTACTGACTTAACTTCACCTCTAGAGGGGGCGACAGGCTCAGAGCTGGCTCTGCACTTACAGTGTGTGTGTGTGTGTGTGTGTCTGGCCAACAGAGTGAACGTATGAGAGGAAAGAGGGAATAATTTCTTCCTCTCTTGAGCTGCCTGAGCTTTTAATACATTAACCTTTGACCTCTGGGCACATCTCATTGATTTGATGCCCTTTTGAATACCCTCCTCAAGTACCCCTTTTTATTTAGCTCATCTTCTTTCCCTCCAAGCGAATTGCGTGCGGTATGCGTGTAATAGGGCTTGCACGGCTTCTCATTTTTGCTAGGTGGAAAGTGGTCGACTAGTCAGCGGATCACTGTTTGCTTTTTTCATATGACTCAACATCAGCAGCCTTGCTGTGTCTGGCAAGTCTAATTCTGCATTAATGGAGAGCTTGAGAGTCCACTCGGCCGAATCAGGTGAGAAATTGCCATTTCCAGATTCATTCTGCAAAAAACCAGTCATGTCTCAATCGCTTATGGTTTCTGTCAGCCTTTGAGCTCCACTTAATTTAAGTTCACTTTGTTCAGAACGGTTCGCAATAACTTTGGATCAATTTGGCTTGAAATGAACCATCCTAGATTTCTGCAGCAGTTATATAACATTTGCTTATAATGCGCTTTGTGAAAGTAAACCACTCGGTGTTCATTTAAATCATTTCCAGTGTATTTGAGCATACACTCTTAAATATAAAGGGCCCAAAAGGGGAGTTTCACAGTGGTGTCATAGAGGAATCATTTTGGGTACACCAAACAAAATTATTAACAAACTTTCAATGAACAATTCTTCAAAGAACCGTTTTGTAAAAGGGTGAGTTTAGCCAAAAATAAAAAATTCTGTTATTAATTACTCACCGTCATGTTGTTCCAAACCTGTAAGACCTTCGTTCATCTTCAGAACACAAATGAAGATATTTTTTATGAAATCTGAGAGCTTTTTGAACCTGCATAGACAGCAACGCAACTGACACATTCAAGACTCAGAAAAGTAGTAAGAACATTAATAAAATAATCCATGTCACATCAGTGGTTTTACAGTTCTTTTATGAAGCTTTGAGAATTACTTTTTGTGCACATAGAAAACAAAAATAATGACTTAATTCAATAATTTCTTCTCTTAAGTGTAGGGTTGGGTACCGTTCACATTTTAACTGATACAGTACCAGATCGGTACCTGGATTCAGTACCCAGTGGTACCTTTTTCCGGTGTTTTACTCTCTGTGTAATAACAAAAACATTTATTTCAGTGAAAAAATAAAACCAAAACAGGTTAATTTGTTTGAGTTTTCCCTCTTTTCCTCCCTTTATTTCTCTTAAATAGCTTGTAAAACCGCTGTGAGCATTTTACTTTCACTTTCAAATTAGCGGCTACTCACCATGGATTCAATTCAAGCAACAGCAAAAATACAACATCAAACTCATAGAACTTTTATTAACAAAACGAATAAAAATATACCACATTACATGCCTAATAAATGCACCATATTATATGCATAAAATAAGAAATTACTTCGCAAAGTTTAAATAGCCTAGGTATACAAAACTGAAAAGCAGCAAACGCTGGAACAAAATAAATAAGAAACCTTAAGAAACCTTCAAAATCATCTTTGATAAACGGCAAAAACAACAGACTTTTCAAAATCCAAAATATTCTTCTACAATCGTCCTTTCTTTCACACCTCACTCTTGTCAGACAGCTCGATTCACTCTCATCACTTGATAAATTAGGATTCATGCAGCTGTTCTGTGATGTAAACAAAGCCACGTCTCCGCCATTCATATATACAGAGGCAAGCAGAACATGTAGGATTCATATTTAAAACGTCTTTTTGCGTTTTAATATTCATAGACACTAGTCTATATCTAGACTAGTGAAGGACCTACTTTTGATTTATTCATCCAAAAATCGATGAATTCTGTAGCATTCTGCTTTATAGAGTAATTTCGTTTTAATGAATGAACTCTGCGATGTCGTCCGCATTTTCGCGGAAACCATATGGCCCTAGAAATGTAACCACACTTCAGAACATTTACTCGTTCTATTTGAATGAGTTGCAGGGGTGACATCATGTCACAGAGTGTCTCTCTCTTAAAAGTACCGAGTTCGGTACCCAACCCTACTTAAGTATCATTTGACGCAATTTTACGACAAAAATTAAGGTTGAACCACTGATGTCACTGGACTTTTTTAACAATGACTTTACCTTTCTGGGCCTTCAATGTGGTAGTTGTGTCGCTGTCTATGCAGGGTCGAAAAGCTCTCCGATTTCATCAAAAATACACCTAGATCATTTCAATAATTTCCTGATTATTTGACCGTACACTTAAAAATAAAGGAATCTAAATTTTCACAGAGCTGCCATAGGAAAAACCCCAAATAACCTTTCAGTAAAGAATTTTAAAAAGAACCATTTTCTTAAGTAGTGTGAAGAACATTTGAATCTGAACATTCTTTTTTTTCCCCCTCTATTAAGAACCCTTTTGTGCATTGGAAAGTTTCCATGGGTGTTAAAGGATCTTAATGCAACCATATGGTAGATGTCTTTAAAGATCCTATTTAGGAGTGTTATTTCCAGCATTTTTGGCCATTACAGGTTGTTATACAGAGCTAACAGCATGTACCTACACAGAAACAGTTTATCGACAGACAAATTATCGGCCTGCTGTCGGAAATATATAGAACTGTCACAACTGAAGTCATTTGAACCATGACTAGTCGACACAGACCCAGTGAGTTGACTAGTCGTGCAACCCCTGATGCGCAAGAGAGCGAAAGTGAAGATACGCTGCTCTTGTGTGTATGAGTGTGTGTGAATGAGTGCATGCTGAGTGGTAAAGCTTGCATGCGTATATTTAATTTGTTAGTTACCTAGTAGTTTGGTGTGCATCCAAGTACACTACTTTTGTACTAACTGTGTCTCCCCCCTGCAGGATAAGACCAGCGCGCTGAGTCTCAGTAACGTGGCTGGCGTGTTCTATATCCTGGTGGGGGGTCTGGGTCTGGCCATGACTGTGGCTCTGGTGGAGTTCTGCTATAAGTCGCACCAGGAGACCAAACGCCTCAAACTTGCCAAAAATGCCCAGAACTTCAAACCAGCTCCTCCATCCACCGCACAGAGTTTCACCACGTACAGAGAGGGCTATAACGTCTACGGGACAGAGAGCGTCAAAATATAATGGTTCGTCTCAGGCTGTTTTCTGTGTGTTTTGAATGTTTGTTAGTAATACCGTTTCTTAAGAAAAGGGTGTGAATGATTGGAGATCTACTTCTGATGAGTGATCATATCAGAGTTGGTGTTCAGTTCTGAGGTGAGTAAAGTTTCCCACTGTGTTAAAGCTACTGTTTTTTTAGAATAACACTTATAAATTGTTCCTGCTATTTGAGAAATATCACTAAAAGAGTTGTTCTGAGAAATCACACTTGTCTCTTTATAACTGCCTTAGGCTCTGTAAACAAGAATTTGAGTGTGACCCAGCCTTGTTAGTCAGTCAGCAGAGTTGTTGCTTTTAAAAGTGACAAATTACGCTGTCGTTCAAAAGTTTGGGACTGACAAGATTTTAAAATCTTTTTAAAAGAAGTCTCTTATACTCCCCATGGCTGCTTATAGATACAATTAATACAGTAATATATTTTAAAATATTATTAGAATTGAAAATTATTCTAACATGTTTTTTTTACATGTGTTAAAATGTAATTAATTCCTGTTTTTACATTTCTTATTATTAGCAATGTTGAAAACCGTTGTGCTGCTAAAGCATACACTACTAATCAAAAGTTTTTGAATAGTATGATTGTACTACCAAGCCTGCATTTATTTAAACCAAAATACAGTAAAAACAGTACATTTTTTAAATATTTTTACTATTTAAAATAACTGCTTTCTATTTGAATATATTTTAAAATGTCATTTATTCCTGTGATTTCGAAGCTGAATTTTTTAGCATCATTACTCCAGTCACATGATCGTTTAGAAATCATTCTAATATTCTGATTTGCTGCTCAAAAACAAGTATTTTTATTATTGTTATATTGAAAACAATTTTTTTCAGGTTTCTTTGATGAATAGAAAGTTCAGAGGAGCAGCATTTATCTGAAATAGAAATCTTTTGTAACATTATAAATGTCTTCATCGTCACTTTTGATCAGTTTAAAGCATCCTTGCTAAATAAAAGTATTAATTTCTATAATTTCTTTCCCCAATAAACAAATAAATAAAGTAAATAGATATACTGACTCCAAGCTTTTGAATGGTATAGTGTATAATGTTACAAAAGCTTTTTTATTTCAGATAAATGCTTTGGAACTTTCTATTCTTCAAAGAATCCTGGAAAAAATGTATTCAACCAAATATTGATTAAAAAAAAAAATAATAATAATAATAATAATAATAATAGCAAATTAGAATGATTTCTGAAGGATCATGTGACACTGAAGACTGGAGTTATTCTGAAAATTAGCTTTGATCGTAGGAATAAATTACATTTTAAAATATATTCAAATAGAAAAAAAGTTACTTTAAATGGTAAAAATATTTCAAAATATTTGTTTTTGCTGTACTTTGGATCAAATAAATACAGGCTTGGTGAGCAGAAGAGGCTTCTTTAAAAACATTAAAAATCTCAAACTTTTGACTAGTAGAGTATTTTAGGATTCTGTGATGAATAGAAAGGAACAGGATTTATTTAAAATAGATTTTTAGATTTTTTTTGTAACAATATAAATGCTTTTACTATCAGTTTTAATTTTATTCCACTGATGATTCTGTTAAGTATTTAAAAAAATATGTACTGACCTTAAGCTTGTGAATGATAGTGTAAAAAAAAGTTACTGATATGAATGGCATAAATAACTACAATAAGTGGTGACTATGTAAAATAGGTTATTTGCCAGTAAGAAAATGTGACCGATTGTAAAACTTCAAGGCGCCTCTCAAACTGTCAGGTATACACACAGTAGGAGGAGGTCTCTAATTCAGTGTCTTAAAGTGTGGTCACATTTACGGTTTGTTCTGTAGGAATCCATGCAGTCAGGATTGTAAAATATTTCCCCATTCAGATTTCTCATCTGGTTCAATTTGATCAAGCGAATTCTCTTGAAAGCTGCTTGCTTTGAAAGTCACTTCTCTTTGAGCTGTGTGTTATATATCAATACACTATTTTTTGCCGAAAGTTTGCTGATGTGACCGTACTTTTAGTCTGCCGGAGCAGTTTTAAATTGATTCCTATGAATCAGGGACTCCATCTCTTGAAACTTTCTGCTTTTAGATCTTTGACTTGCTGTCTTTTGTGTGACTGAATTGTTCTGTTATTATCAAAATAGCGTATCTGTCTGAAAGTCTCAAATGGGCCGGGCTACTCTCTTTTCTTATTCTCAGATTGGAAGCCTGTCCCTTGCTGAACATGTGCTATGTGGCATGGGATAGACTCTCCGTCTCTTTGAGTCGACAGCGATTCCCTTTAGAAAGTGGACACGCACCCAACCAAAACTCATCTCACCAGAACACTCGTCTTCTCGGCTCTGACCACAACCTGAACCAATAATCACGCGACAGACTATCGGATGGACCAAACGCCAGCCCGCCCGCCCGCCCTCTCTCAGTGCCTTACTGAAC
>JAHKKF010520296.1:2641-22183 GCA_019740295.1 Labeo calbasu | reverse complement strand
AAAAAAAAATTTCCTTAATAATAGACATAATGAGTGCTATTATTTTCACTGCTACCTGTACATATAAGTTAACATGTCAAAAAATGTGCTTTAGGGTTACATGACCCTTTAACCTGTTAAAGAGTTATATAATATAATATAATATAATATAATATAATATAATATAATATAATATAATATAATATAATAATATAAAAACATAGCAAATATGTAATAATATGTAGTAATATAATATAATATAATATTAGTTACATATATATGGTATAAAATTATATAAATGTATGTGAAATAATATATGGCCTCTGAATTAGTAATTAATTATTTAATTAATTAATTAAATAATTCATTCATTCATTCATTTTGTTTGACCGCCAACATTAAAGAATACGCTAATTGTTGCAAGTTATAAAGCAGCACACAGATTAGTGAATATAAACATTGTTTCTTTTTTTGAAAACAGAAAAAACAAGTTTCGTTATTATATTAACCTATATCGTGTTTCACAAATCCCCCATTTAGGGAGGCCGACGTCTTTTATTTTGGAATCTCCCTAGGAGTTCATGGAGTTCCGGTCCATAGTAATGTATTAAAATGTAGTGGGGCGCGAGCTCGTACTGTCTGTCACGCGCAGATAGCTCGCCTCGGGCTGTGGGACTACAGGGAGCAACTGTGCGTTGCGTCTCCAGCGGATATAAAATAAAACACGGTCGTAACTAACTAGTCATCTAACTTCAGTTTTTACAAAAAAGGGCAAAGCTAGAAGTTGTTAAATGAGTAGCGTAAATAAAAAGACAACAGTTAGTTGAACAGCTGACGGGACCGACCCACCACGCTGGCAGCCCGTTGTACTTGACACCGGACCGTTAACATTAATTCATCCGAACCGCTGGATTACACTGCCTAAAACCAGCAAAGGACTTTTAGACCACCCTGAAAGTGTTTTTTCTTTAAGTAAGTAGTTTATTGTACACATTTTTGCAAGATGTTCAGCTGGGCGAATAAGGACGGGAAGAAAAAGGATCCCGAACTGTTTCAGACGGTTTCTGACGGGCTGAAGCGACTCTACCGGACCAAATTATTTCCATTGGAAGACACGTACCGCTTTCACGACTTTCACTCTCCGGCTTTGGAAGATGCTGATTTCGATAACAAGCCCATGGTGCTTTTAGTGGGCCAGTACTCCACGGGGAAAACCACTTTTATTCGGCATCTCATGGAGCAGGATTTCCCCGGGATGCGCATAGGCCCTGAACCGACCACCGATTCATTCATAGCGGTCATGCACGGGGAACAAGAGGGTCTCATCCCGGGCAATGCTTTAGTGGTTGACCCCAAGAAACCCTTCAGAAAACTCAACGCCTTTGGAAACGCCTTTCTGAACAGGTGAGATCTTCATTCATTTTGAATGAACGTTTTTTCACGTTCTTCTTAAAAATCAACAAAAATCAACAAAAATCATGTTTACATTAATCATCTGTCTTTAGCAGTTTTTTTTCTCAGGTTTTCTTTGCAGAGGGCGCAGCTGTTAGGGAGTTGTTTTCCTGATCTGTCAAGAAGGTTGTCAAGTTTTATGTTCATATGACTTCAGGATTACTTTTATAATGATGGAAATGTCAAAAACTAGTCTTTAGGGTGAAGAGGGTGTTTAGGTTGTACTGAAAATTTAATTTTTTGCACTTTTTCAGACTTGTTTTTGCAGAAGGAGTTGTCATCTGTGGTTGTATTGCAAGGGTGGAGCTTTGACAGTAGTGAAATCGAATTCCTAACAAGTTCACCCTCAAGTTTTAGATCATTGATTTAGATCAGCATTTTGATGAATTGCATGCTTTTTCCTGCTTTTTACCACGCACAGTTCTGTCATATAGTAATTTATGTGTTGTTTCACATGCACTTTAACAGTCTACAGCAAATCACAGTTTCTGTCCTGCAAACATGCAAACTATGATTTGCTTTATTATAATCCTCACAAAGTTTTTTTTTTTTTTTTTTGGCATACATGTCTAAATTTAGTTGCTGTCACACCCAAAAATAGCCTTTAGGCATTTAAATCTGAGATTTAAAGTTTGAACTTTCACTGCATGACGGCAAAAATAATTTTCTATTATATTCCAGCATATTAAAACTTGTTGCTCATTAGTCTGGTTCCCCCTTCTGAGAGGAGCGTCAGCTGACACTGGTTTTGACAGCTGCTGAGGCCTTTAGGGGTCTTTCTTAACAAGCTCTTGGGGAATGGGGCCCTCCATAAGGAATGCCATAAAGAGAGATGAGTTGGCGTTTACAATAGTGTAGCAGTTCAACTCACACTTGTCTATTCAACATGTCACAGATGTCCGCTGTGGTGCATTTCAGACTGATTTAGTTTAAGGAGAGGTGGGTGTGCCTTCTTCCATGCACTAGTGCTACACTTTTGCTTTGTGCTTGTTGTAGATATGAATGCTTCCAGAGCTTTACACAACACCCAGTTTAACTAGAACCTCATGCTGGTCAATGCTTGAACAAGAGGGATCATATGCACAGATCATATTCGCACCCCAACAGGCCTGGGCTGGCAGAATGAAGCGTTTATTCACCAAAAATGTCCTTTTAAAGCAAATCTCGGAATGCTTTTCAGAGTAGGTTGACTAGTCACTCATGAATGGGAGGAGAGTAGTTAAAGATTTAATTTCTCCGTCCTCCCTGAATTCACCTTGATGGTGTGTGCTATCTTAAGGTCAAATCAGGGTTTCTTGGGAAGTGCAGTGTTTTCTCATTGCCGCCATGAATTTATCAGATACATTTCTGTAGGTGCTTCCCCGCAGGATTTTAGTTTCTTTTGGCAGTCCAAGCTTATCTGTTTGACTTTTTTATAGGTTAGCATGAGTTAAAAAAAGGACCGACTCAGCTAAGTCACTGAACAGATAATCTGAGGAACTGACTTGGCAATTTCAGAGCGTTCATTTTCAAAAGTGTCCTCTGTTTGCAAATCTCTGACCCTAGCTTCCCTTATATTATGCTGTTTATTGCTTATCCAGCATAATTTTTCCTCTTCCGGTGTTTTTACTCTGACCTTGTCGGAAAGGTTCAAAGGTAGACTGAAGGTCACTGGAAAGGTATCAAGGGTGTGTGTGCACCTTGTGACCACTGACGAATTTTAGTAGGCTACATATTAACCCTGCCTTTGTGCCATTGTCCCCACTCTCTGCTACTCCTGACTGTGTAACTTGAGTATGCACTTTCTCCAATGCAGCTGCGTTCATCATTTTCCGTAGGCTCTGGCCTGTAGTGAACCATATGGCTGGTTGTAGATTCTCACCACTGTAGTGTTTTCCCAAGAGCAAAATTCAAATGTATGTACGTGTCTAAACCCTATATGGTGTTTTACCCTCTACTTAATTTACGGTTTATTGCTGTGGTTGTGGTGTTATGAAACAAACGATACTCTGTTACTTGCTAAACAGGTTTCTTCTGATATAGACATAGATTTATGTGTTTATCAGCTTGGCATCTGAAATTTCTGCACACAAAAGAGTCACTGAATTAAAAATGGCAATAACATAATTTTATGAGGTGTACTTACAGTTGAGGATTAAAGTTTACATACACATTGCATAATCTGCAAAATGTAAATTATTTTACCAAAATAACAGGGGTCATTCAAAATGCATGTTATTTTTTATTTAGTACTAACCCGAGTAAGATATTTCACATAAAAGATGTTTACATATAGTCCACAAGAGAAAATCGTTGAATTTTATAACAGTGACCCGTTTAAAAGTTTACATACGCTTGATTCTTACTACTGTGTTGTTACCTTAATGATCCACAGCTGTGTCCCGTGTTTGCCCTGAATAGTTAAATTGCCCGCTATTCTTCAGCAAAATCCTTAAGGTCCCACAAATTCTTTGGTTTTTCAGCATTTTTATGTGTTTGAACCCTTTCCAACAATGGCTGTATGACTTTGAGATCCATCTTTTCACTCATATGCAACTATTACAGAAGGTTAAAACACTCACTGATGCTTCAGAAGGAAACTCAATGCATTAAGAGCTAGGGGTGAAAACTTTTGATCTTTTTGAAGATCAGGGCAAATTTACCTTATTTTGTCTTCTGGGAAACATGTCAGTATCTTCTGTAGCTTCTGAAGGGCAGTACTAAATTTTGAAAATATGATATTTAGGGAAAATAAGAAAAATGTACACATCTTCATTCTGTTCAAAAGTGTACATCCCTGACTTTTAGTGCATTGTTTTTTCTTCTGGAGCATCAGTGAGCGTTTGAACCTTCTGTAATAGTTACATATGAGTCCCTCAGTTGACCTTAATGTGGAAAGATGGATCTCAAAATCATACAGTCACTGTTGGAAAGGGTTCAAATACAGAAAAATGCTGAAAAACCAAAGAATTTGTGCGACCTGAAGGATTTTTGTGAAGAACAGCTGTTTAACTGCTCAGGACACACAGGACCCCTTACTTTTAAAAGGTAGTGTATAAATACACTACCTTTCAAATACACTACCACTACTTTTTGCAGGAAGTGAGTTTTAACTTCTGCAGGATGTTTGCAGAACCTCTGAAGCCTGACTTCAAAAGGTGAAGTGGTTTAAAATAGGTTAGTATTGGTTAAATGTCATCAGTTAACCTCCAAATGTTATCTGTTGTTTGGTTTTTGAAAATGAAAGTACATTTGCTTAGTTGGATTTCTGGATACATGCAATAAAGCAATGAATGAAACAAACTGTCTTTGTCAGCTGGCAGCAGGTCTAATAACGAGTGGAATGCAGGGAGAAGGGAAATGTGGGATACGATTGGCAGTAGTGAAGGTAGCAGCATGGAAGGAATAAGTAATGGCACACTTTCTGGAAAAATGAAAGGGTGGGAGTAAGTGAAATACACAAGTGGTAGGGGGCTGAGGATTGTTTTCGTATGACTGAAATGTGCTGGTATTTTGAAGACATAAAAATGATAGCATACGGGTACATCAATAAGAAACACATAGAAAGATAAGATGCGAGCATTTGGTAATGGAAAAGCTGAGGTAAGAACTGGAATGATGAGATTTGGCAAGTGAGAAGGGAATTCCTTCCAATCAATCATGTTGCTTTAAAAACATCAGTGGGCCTGATGGTGAAATGTCTGATTGTTTCGAATGTCTACCCATTTTCAATGTGCGATTCTCTTTTCACAGATTTATATGTGCTCAGATGCCAAATCCAGTGTTGGACAGCATCAGCATCATAGACACTCCTGGAATCCTGTCCGGAGAGAAACAGCGGATCAGCAGAGGTCAGGGCTTTTTTTTTTTAAATTAATTTCCTCTTTCTATAATTGCCATCTTCACTTCTTCTACCATCCCCTGACTTTCCTTCCCGGAGTTATCACAACTATTAATACAAGCTTAATTTACATACACAGATGTGAGTGTATAGCACTTGTCCCAGGCAAAGGAAAGGAAGTTAATTCAGTAGCTTTTGCATTATGGGAGTGTTAAGAGGGAAGTATTTTTAGTTCTCCTGTTTACATTAGAGCAAAACAAACCCACACGCTCCTTCCATAGCCATTTTTCCTGTAGGAAGGGAGGGAAGCTGAAAACCTAATTAATCCATAGTAACAATATGGACCGTCCATTGCCATCAAATACTATGGTTTGGCCAGAATGATGGATAATCTGACCCTTAACTGAAAACAAAAAATGATCTGAAAATGTTCAGAATGGTCCGTTAATCATTTAGGGATTGTATTTAAATGGTTAATTGAGCACTACAGGAGATTAAGGTTTATTTTATTTTATTTTTTTGTTTTTATTTTAGTTTCCCTAGAAGTATTCTTGACTAGTCTGGACCTGTTACAGGCCCAGAAATTACAATGGAGCATGTTGGTATGTTGTTTATTCAAGAAAACTCTAAGAGAGCATTGTGTATGGAGGTAACCGGTGTCACGCTGAGGACTTTTCCTGTGCTTGTCTATCTGGCGTGTCGCAAGTGTGCGTGCAGGCCTCTCCTTGCCTTTCCCCGAAGACCATGTAAATGTGATCAGAGGGTGAGTGGCATCTACAGATAACAGTCTGACAAAGACGGGGGACAGCTCAGGCCAGGAAACAGACAGAGAACAGAGAGGGCGCGGTAAAGACGACTGTGTGAATGCTTCAATGTTCAAAGATTCAGTTATGTTCAGTTACTGTATGTTCTGCATGTTCTGTCAGTGTATGTGAGTGAGTAGATGCTTGTAAGCACACTTTATCTTTCTTGGAGTGGCCTTCCTGCTGTGTGCACTAGACAATCAAGAACACCCTTGCAAAATGTATCTTGTTTTTTGTATATATTTCATAGTAATGCCATGTTTTGTGGATATGGTCATTATTTTTTGACATTAAACCACAGTAACATCATGTAACATCTTAATGCTTTACTACTACTAATACTAGTCCATATTGCAGTGTGATTTAAGTGTAATGACCTACTTTTGATTAATTCATTCAAACTTTGACAAATTCCGTGACATTCTACATTATTCAGTAAGATCCGTTTTTATGACTGGTTTTCCGCATTCCAGAAATCATAGGGCCCTACATATAAATACAATGTAGAAGATTATGATAATCATTCAATACCATGGTATGCATCACTTTAAGTTGGTACCGACACATACTTTTTTGTGTAGGGGAGTGATCTGGTAAAGGTATACATTAGGGCTGGGAAAAAAAATACTGATTTCTTAATTTGTAATTGACTCTTATTTTTACGAAACAACACTGATTCTTAAATCCCAAGAATCGATTAGTGTAGCCTGTTTTCAGTTAATGAGCAGAATGTTATAGCGCACTTCCAATCCCATAAATTGCAATAAGCTTCTGTGCATTTTATTGCAGTATTCAATCAATAAATGCCGTTTTGGTGCTGTTCAGTATGGAATGACAGATCGCTGTAGCGCTTCAGTTCAAGAAAGCGAATGTAAACTGAACGTTTCCTCCAATTTAATACCAGTTTCAGCACGAAATGAACATGAATAAACATGCAAGGGTATATTAAAATAAAGAGTACAACTTATCGAAATCCTGTCTCATGTAATCACTCAATCAGTGTTTCAAACACAGAAAGACATCAATATAACAGCTTGTAAACAATGTCCCGTAACATCACACTTACCTCTGAAAAAACATATTTGGTTACCATAAACTCATATCGATGAGCTAGAAAAATGAACTCTAGAAAGGAGCATTTTGCTAATATATGCACCATATAACATATTCATAATTTTTACTGTTCTTCAGTGTGTACATAAATCTGTGAAGTTTTTATGACAGCTACCATTTAAATGTTTATATTCAAAAAACAAATTTGAGTAGAAATATATTTGTTATTGTAACTTAAAAAATAAAAACTTAATTGAGTGTAATTTAAGCATTTGTATACAAATCAGTTCATTTTAACCTTTAATACTATAGTAATGGAGTACCAACTGACTACATCACTGACCGTATATTTTGACTGTATTTTAGAGCATTAGATGAGAGATTGTTTATTCCATGGTTTTGCATGTTTTTTTTTTAAGTTGTGTTTACTATGGTAATTGCATGTTTTTTGGACACCTACCTTGGTATTCTTTGAGTATGTTGTGTTCCATATAAATACCATGTACAAGATTATGGTAATCATTCAATACCATGGTATGCATCACTGTAAGATAGTATACTTTTTTGTATAAAGGGAGTAAACTGGTGAGGGTATGCATGTGAACTCCATGAGGGAGTGCAGACATGAGTATATGACACTAACCAGGTGTTCTAGAGCACTCATGCATGCCATACTGTACAGCCTTATCTCACATGTTGATTATTTAGGTTTACTTTCAAATGGACCGCACCCTATGGTCTCTGATAAGCAACTCTTTCCCCCCAGAGCCTGGCAGTACCTCGGACGGGTGTAAAAACATTAGTATATGGCAAAAGTATTTCCAGGCTGATACATGGCAGTGTGAGATCATAGTATGTGAGATGCGTCCCATGTGCTGCACACTGAACTTAGCCCAGTGGTTTTTCACATGCTGTGTGAGAGTCACGATGGCTTGGAGTCTTCCGTCATTGGCCAGGATTATTCTCTTTTTGCTGCCCTTTGCCTTCTTCCTCACTCTGTGGCAGAATGAAAGTCATAAAGCTTGATAGTGATGATGGTGATGGTTTAAGGTGTGGTGGCTGAAGGAATTCAGAGTTAGGACACCGCTAATGGTCACCTGCTAGTCACCACAAAGATTCTGTTGTATTAGATGCCAATGAAATGTTGAGATTTTGTTCATCATACTTATGATATGTGAAATGAAGTCTTCTGTGAAGCAGAAGATAATCATTGACACATTAACTGTTATTTACCCACTAGTTGATTTTTATCTGTTCGGCCCACTCTCTGAAACACAAAATATGCTTTTATTCGTCAGAATGATCTCAAGTTATGAGTGATTTTAATCTTGCACTTGCATTTTTCAGGTGCTGCGCAATATCATTGCGCCTGCTGCGCCCATGGTACGGCAGCAAAGTTCCTTGATTATTACGCCGAAATGAGAGTATAGTTCCTAGCCATATCAGCCTAGAAAATCGCACATTTTCATTTTCCGTCAGTCTTAGTACACGATGTAACTACAGAAGAGTCAAGTTTTAAATAGGAAAAATATCGAAACTCTTTGGTCATTTTTGAGCTAGATGCTAAAGGTCTAATCTGATTCAATGATCTATGCTAAGCTATGCTCAAAGTGCTACCGCCAGACCTGGCGATCGGCTAAATGGATTCGAAAATGGTAAAATCAACTTGTTTAACTCTAGGAGAGCTGGAAAATGAGCCTATTTTCAAAAAAAGTGGAGTGTTCCTTTGTCAAATTGTGCTCTACTAAATAGTTTACCGGCCAGTTAAAAGGTTAAATAATTCATGAAAGTTACGACAGAACTAGACATGCATAATTTGATGCCCACATCATGTTTCGTTCCATAATGTGTTTCATCATCACAATTAAAAGCAAACTTTTCAGTTGTTTGGATTATTTCCTATTATTCTTCACACATAAAAGCTATTCACAAAGCTTGTGGTACATATGGAAAGTATGTTTCTTCACAAGATGCGTTTATTTAAAGATTCCGGCTCTATTGTGTTCAAAGCTTCCTCTTTACCAATGTTACAGTAATTGAATGCTGTGGGAGGGAATGGCGAGGAAAGCCCTGCTAGTGTCATTATCCAAACATGGAAAATGTGAGTATTTGGCTCTCATGTCAAGTACATAGGAAGAAAAAGCATTGAATTGGCAAGAAACGCACATCTACAATCATTCACACAGGGAAAGTGCTAGTCATCACCGGGTCATGGATCGTGGTGTGGCGTGTAGCCAGAGGTCAACTGGATGGCATGTGTGAATAATACCCCAACAGCAATAAGTTCAGGAGGAAATCTGGGCCTGTCTGAGAATAATGTGATGATCGGTTATGTAACTGATCTGAAAAACATGGATATTAAGTGAGGAATGACAACTATTTGGTCATCTAGCCACAGTCATGCTGTTCTTTGGAAGTGGATGAGTGTGTTTGTTATTTTAATTCAGTCCTTTTCTCTCTCTGTATTTGATTTTCTACATTTTGCACTCTCTCTTTCTTAGGCCCTGTTTATACTAGTGTGTTTTTGTTATAAAACAACGTTTTAAAATGAAAATGATCCTCGTCTACAATGACATTTTCCCTGCATTTTAGAAACGATGTCCACACTACACAATCGAAAACGCATGTCACATGCCCTTTCATGCAAGTACAACCATAGATATGTATAGGTAGATGCCCTATTATTTAGTTGGCAGAGCGAACGTGTGCATCGTTTTCTAAAGTCTTCTAAAAACGGGGTCTGCAGCGTTTTCAAAAGTCTCCATTTTCGATGGTCGTTGTAAACAACAGGTGTAAAGATCTTTGCGCACTGAGTCCGAAATTCTCGTTCAGAATTTTCACACTTTAAAAAATAAATATGGCCTTATGTTGTGTCAATCACGTTTACACACTGCCTCCGAAACTTTCATCCATCATAAAGTTCGGATCAGGTTAAATTTTTCTGCATTTTCACATCTGTAGCAAGCATTTTGATAGGAAAGGATGACGAATACATATAAACGGAAAAAACGTATGCGAAAATTTCAAACTCAAGGTGTGCAATGACCTTAACCGTAGCAAAAGTTAAGTGTTTTAAAACGAAAACGCACTATTGTGAAAACGCAGCCTTAAAATATCTTCTCCCAATTCATTCTTTACAGCTGTGTGGTATCCATACTGTGTTCTGGAATCCTGCTCTGACTTTAGAATAGACTTTAGAAGCAGTGAATTACAGAGGACTGCTTCCAAGTCACAAACTGTGAAGTAAAATAATTATACTATTATGTAGTGCTAATAATATTTAAAAAAATGTTTTAAAACGAAAACGCACTATTGTGGTTCTGGAATCCTGCTCTGACTTTAGAACAGAGTTTAAAAGCAGTGAATCACAGAGAAAACTGTAAAGTAAAATGATTATACTATTATGTAATGATGATAATAATATTTTATAAACACACACACATTTTATACTATGTAATAATTTTCATATGGCTTGTTATTAACCTGCAGTCTTACAGCTTCTGTCATTCCCTTTAAAAATGTCCTGCTCATTCGTAAACCTTGTGAGGTCAGTTAATAATCTTCTAAAGTGTGCTGACTTCACATCCGTTCTCCTTCCCCTTGACCTCAGTTAGGCTTTACAAGCACTTAACGAGAAGGTGTTTCAAAATGAATGTTCATATAAGTACTTGAAGTCAGATTTCTTCATATTGGGCTATTCCCAAAGCACAAACATGTTTCTTCTTCCTTAATATTGAATTTTCAGATCCTGTTTTATCTGTACTATAGATGGTTTTGATATTACAGGTATCATTTATTGTAGTTTTATTTTCTTTTTGTCAGTTTCATTTAATAGAAAGATAGCGTTCTTATTCCTATAACTGTTAACAATTATAACAGTCAACATATGAAATTTAAAGTCCCCATGAAATCATAATTGGTAATATGAATATGTTAGCCTTAAAGTTATGTGTAAGCTAGTATGTTCCAAAACAATGGTAAAATTTGCATTTAGAAGATAAAAGCATTCAAAACTTACAGCGTCGAACATCTGCCAGTATAGATCAATGATTTTGATGACATCATCCTGCACTTCAGCTCCTCTTTAAACTCTCTGGCCAATCAAATACTCTCTAGAATCCGAAGCGCCCCGCCCCCTACACTATAAATAGACGCTGAAGCTGCGGCTAAAACTGGTCACTTGTTCACAGAGTTAGTGTTTTTTCTGTATGGTGAATGGCACGTAGGGCACTATATAGGGGATAGGGAACGATTTAGACAGTGTAGATATGCATTCCGTTGGGCCAAACAAGTCTGGTTTCGCTTTGTCACATGAAGCGCCGCAGCACGCACACAGCCTGCTCCGGTCCAGAGACTTGATAGCACAGGATGGATCGTATGTGCGACTCGGCACAGACCTTAAAATGTATTGGACCCATTTGAATTCTTCACTGAATGCTATTTTATAAGTAGATAATGCCATATGGATGAGATTTTGGCTGGCATACGCTGTCAAATTTGGTTTTACCCAGCTCAGCAGCTCTGGCCCAAGCTGTGATTATAAACGAAACGCTATTGGCTATTTAAAAAAGGGGGTGGGACTGCCTGATTATATCCCGTCCTGTCTTCCTGTCTCAGTTGAAATTGTCAACACATAGAAAAATGCTGGGTGTTTCAAAGCACTACAGTGGTCCTTTAATCTTTAGTTTTTTTGTTACATTTAATTTGTTAAACTAGATTCACAAATTGCGTTGTGATTCTTTTGTCTGCATAGTGTTGCTCTGTGTCCTTGTCTTAAACTGGGTGGTGTTCCACAGGGCTCTATTCTAGTACCGCTCCTGTTTACTGTACACAATGCCTGCAGTAATTCTTCATGGCTGAGTAGCCTTGGCTGGGTGTTGAATTTCCTCACTTGTAGTATCCCATAAGGCTTTACCATATAAGCTTAGGTTACTTATTACAGCACTTTTTTATTTTTTCATTTGAAATCACGTCTGTTGAAAGTGATGAACCTTTTGTGTCAGTGGGCTAGATTAGGTGGCTGTGCCATTTTCAGAGCATGCATTATGTCTTATCACAACTACATGCTGTAATCTTCTGTGTAAAGCAATTCTTCTTTTTATGAAGAATCCCTCATTGATCTCTCTTATGAGTTAATTTCAGCACGGTAGATAAACTGATCCCTTGAGAATGTGCTATTGTTTACGGAGATCATTATAGCAGATTTCATTTCTACATTCTTCCTCTCCCTGTGCTTTCCAGGAATTTGTGGAGGTGCCACATATAAATGTGCTGGTACTGGAAAGGGATCATTTCCTTCCAAGCACAAATGAATGCACACGACTTTTCCATGCCCCCTCCCATAATCTTCACATCCATGCTGCTTGTATAAACTTTTACTATGAATGCATATTACTATGAAAAGTAATTAAATTTAGTTTTTAAAAGTGGAAAAAAGGAAAGAATAGCATGTGACATGGAGTTTAATGGCATTTAATTAAATACAGGTCATCATAAATGCTTAAGGGAGAAAAAAAAAACCCCTAAGATCAGTTATCACAAAGACAGTTGTTGGGTTAATAGTTAACTGAAATTATGGCACCACCAATGCAGTGGTCCTAAGTCTGGAGACTGTACTGTCAAAAACATGTCATATATTTAATGTTAAGATGAAACTGCGAGAAATGTCCATGTCAATGCTATAAGGAAATTTAAGTTTGTAGCAGTTCATCTGGTGTGAATCAGCTATACAGTTGACGTCTGCTAAGCAACATTCACAACAGTTTCAGAAACAGCTGCTGCTTATTAATAAATACGTTGTGAGCAAACCTTTTTGCAGATATGCTGCAGGACAGGGACTCCATTACTAAACACTAAAACCTCTCAGTTATTTATTGGCATTAGCACTACATTATAAATTGTTTCTAATGCCTTAAGGAATGGATTCCACTGTTAACCTTTACCGAAACCTTGTTAAATTACATCTAGGCATGTTTCAGTATCTCATAATGTGTTTGTGCAATGTGTCAGAGATTGTGGGTCAATGTCTGGATTTGATCTTAGCAGGGTGGAGGCATTACTAAAGATTAGCCTTTGTTCTGAATGACAGCTCTCCATACTGAGCCAAAGTCTTTTTTTCTTAAACCGATATTTGGTTCAACCTTCAGACCAGCATGAACCCAAATGTCTATTTATGGTTGTTGGTAGGATCTTTGTGTTGGTTGTAAACTATAAGTCCAAGCCTTGTGTTAAGTGTACATAATATGCACACATGTAGATGGCTGGTGTGATTTCTGTTTTATCTGAATAGAGATTCCTGTCTTCATTCATTTATCTGTGCCCTTTGTTGTTTGTTCATGAATTGAATAACTGAATGATGCAACTTTGTAATCGTAACTGCATAAGCAAAAGGGCAATTAAATTAGTCTTGTTGTGATTTGCAATCTTGTGATTTAATTTGTAATAAATGAGCGTTTGTGTGCCCACTTGCACAGATTTTAGTGCAGGTAACACAATTACTATGGCATGCTTAGGTAAACAAGGATATCCCATAGTTTACACACGGATATGTTTTTGGAAAGTATTAGAAGAAAAGCAAGCAAAGAATCGGATAAGCCATATCATTATGGAAAAATAGTGTAAAATACCTTTCATATGAGCTACCTCCGCTGTCACAGTCTGTACCAGCCATATTGATGTGTGTATATACATACACAATCAGCTTATCTGTCTCTGCTGTAAGTGTAGTTCAGAAAACTTTACACTTGGATAGAAGAAACGCAGAGATCCTGTTTATAAAGAATGCTGATTTATATGCTGAAAGAACGTTTATATGTAACCCTGGACCACAAAACCAGTCATAAGGGTCAGTTTTTTGAAAATTGAGATTTATACATCATATGAAAGCTGAATAAATAAGCTTTCCATTGATGTATGGTTTGTTAGGCCAAATATAAGACGATATTGACAATATTTTTGACAATACTAAAAATTTAATACAAATCTGGAAAATATTAAGAAAATCGCCTTTTAAAGTTGTCCAAATGACGTTTATGGCAATGCATGTTACTAATCAAAAATTAAGTTTTGATAAATGTAGGGTAGAAAATTTACAAAATATCTTCATTGAACATGATCTTTACTTTGGCATAAAATAAAGATATTATTTTGACCCATACAATGTATTTTTGGCTATTGCTACAAATGTACCCTTGCTACTTAAGACTGGTTTTGTGGTCCAGGGACACATACACACACACACACACACACTAAATTCATAACCGCTGAATGAAAGATGTTATGAGTACAGTTTATTTGCTTGTAAAAAATAAATAGTTGAGAAATCCTAAAGTTTTGAGTTCTCTCAACAATAGTTTTTTAGTTTTTCTCTAAAGATACTTTGTTTAGCCAACATACATTTATTTGTTCATGCAATGTTGATTGTCTTATTTTGCGAAAAAGTCTTGTCACAGCAACTGAAACAATTACCGTCTTTGAGAGAATTTTTTTTTTTTTTTATGCACTAATCTTTTGTTTATTTACAAATGATAAATAGTGAATTGTTACAGAAACCTTAATGGACATATGTCTAATATGTACACAACATTGTCTTTCTTTGTAAAACATCTTACAAGACTAAGATATCCAGCAAACAGATATAAGTGGTTGAACATACTCTAGGCTTCAAAACTAGACACAGAATGATTGCAATCAACAAATGTTAAAAAGATTAGCTCTTTACATCACAGTGCCACAAATCACTAACAATAATGACAACAACAAAAAGTTTAAATTAAGTCACCAAACAGCAAAACAATAATCCTAT
This sequence comes from Labeo calbasu, assembly GCA_019740295.1. Taxonomy (NCBI): domain Eukaryota; kingdom Metazoa; phylum Chordata; class Actinopteri; order Cypriniformes; family Cyprinidae; genus Labeo; species Labeo calbasu. The sequence continues at coordinate 7,272 of JAHKKF010520296.1, read as the reverse complement.
AACAGTAACTGCATAATTTATTTATGCTGCAATGGATGCTGGGAACTCACAAAGCTTTAACATTTCAACAGTATGAAATTCTTTGTTCAGACAACTGTGTTTGACTAGTTGGGACAACGGTTTTTATGTTGTTTCAAGAAAAGAGCATTTTTTCAATTGAGACTCAAAATGTTTTGTAAACTGGAAAATATGCATTTGCATGTTTTGCAGTGCAGATTAAATATTATATTACGGATTATAACATATTATAAATGAATAGACCTGCTTCATCAGTATTGCCATCAGTGTTGTGATGGATAACAGTCGATAAAGAACAGCACTGAATCAGTGAGATCACTCCCATGTTGGATTCAGATCCAGATTTCACATCCTGCTGACGTTGACACAACTGTTGTGAGTTAGGACGCAGTCTTTCCTGTCTTCCACACACTCTCTACACAATCCAAACATAAATTGGTAACTTCTGTCTCAGCAAGCAAGACAGTTGGGCCGGAAATCCTGGCTTTAGCATGTGTATTATTGCATATAGAGAAATCTCTGAAGATTAAACCTTTGCCCTTAAGATCACATAAGCAGCTTTTTGGCAAGGGAGCTGAATTTGTGGAGTCCAGCAATATTACTGCTGGACCTTGTTGTAAAATGTGCTTGGGAGTTTGTGTGTTTAGCTTCTTGAAGAGCTTTTTAGAATTTTTTTTTTTTTTTTGTGGCGTACCCAAACGTTTTCCATTACCACACATTCTTTTCATATTATCCCAGCATCTTGAAATTATTTTTGACGCATCGTCATCTCCTTGACTACTGTCTAAACATTTGACTCGGATTTCCATTGTTCCCTGTGATCCTTCAAACCATTATGCAAGAAAAAACCAACCATGGGAGAGGAAAGAGTGTCTGCGGGACAATTTATTCTCTTTCCTGTTTGTCAGCGTGAGTGGATGTGATGTCAGTTCGGCTGTAGTGAACTAGACGCCTCTTCATCTGTCTTTTTTTTTTTTTTTTTTTCTCCTCCCTCATGTGCAAGGCCAGCTGTACTCCACCCTCATGAGCCAATAGCGTTGTCATGCAAGAGGACTGAAGAGAACGAGATGTGTTCTGTTACGTGAAGGTTTCCTTTGACAGGAAAACCACATTTTATTTTGTATTGTGTGAGTTTACCTGTTTTTGGATTTGTGCTTGTTTGTGACTGGTTGGAGCGATGTGGGCCAGATCAGGAAGTTCTAGGGTTACAGATCTGCTGTCTGATCTGCTGTATTGTCCTTGATTTGGTTAAAACGAGAAGTGTGGGTGTGCTTTATCAGAGAGGCTCACATACACAAACAAGTTTCTTTTGCAGTAAATAAACATGTTTAATAAAAATGTTAAGTGAATTAAATGCTCATTAATGTGAAAAAAAAAAATCTCTGTCTGTATTTCAGGTTATGACTTTGCTGCAGTGCTCGAATGGTTTGCTGAACGTGTGGACCGCATCATTCTTCTCTTTGACGCACACAAGTTGGACATCTCAGATGAGTTCTCCGAGGTGATCCGAGCTCTGAAAAACCATGAAGACAAGATGCGGGTGGTGCTCAACAAAGCTGATCAGATCGGGACCCAGCAGCTCATGCGGGTGTATGGCGCCCTCATGTGGTCGCTCGGAAAAATCGTCAACACCCCAGAGGTCATCCGTGTCTACATTGGCTCTTTCTGGGCTCAGCCTCTCCTGGTTCCTGATAACAGGAAACTGTTTGAGGCAGAGGAACAAGACCTTTTCCGTGACATCCAAGGACTTCCACGAAATGCAGCTTTGCGCAAGCTGAACGACCTTATCAAACGAGCCCGTCTAGCCAAAGTAAGCAATTAAACCTTTTATAGTTAATTAGTTAGTTTTATAGTACTGTAGGGAGTGTTGCCGGGTCACATACTTAAAGGGATAGTTCACCCACAAATGAAAATTCTGTCATTAATTACTATTATTATTAATTTCTGATCCAGCATAGACAGCAACTACCATGTTCAAGGCCCAGAAAGGCAGTAAGAACATTGTTAAAATAGTCCATGATGTCAGTGGTTCAACCTTAATTCAGGGTTCCTTCTAAGTGCTTGAAGTACTTTTTGAAATTTAAGGCCTGGAAAACCCTTGAAAATAGCAATATTCCTGAAGAGGTACTTGAAAAGTGCTTGATTTATCTAAAGACAATGTATCTATTAAATTTTTTTCAATAAGCATGTCATAAGCGATTTTTTTTTTTTTTTTTTACGCATAATTCAACAATTCATAAAAAATCATAGTTTTCTCGCTTATTTCAGTTAATGTCCAAAAACTAGTGAGCTAAGCTAGTAGTAGTACTGACAGTGTTGTGTAAACATGGCTGAAGATGTGAAAATAGGAACACATGAACCGAATCAATTGAGTAATTTATTTATGCTGGAACTCATGAGTTTGATCACTCAGTTCAAATCAAATCAAATTAAAAGAGACATTTATTTTCTAATTTCAACATCACTTGTAATGATTTTAAAAAGCATGAAAAGTGATGGATCAGATGGAGCTTTTCAAAACTCAGAATCAGTTAAAAAATTCCATAGCAAAATTATTCACCGTTTTAAAGCACTCCAATCAGATTGTGTATCGCAAATCATTTGATTCAGATCAGGGCTTCGGAGTGGGCTCGTGAATCATTTAGCAAATTGAATGATTCGCAATCCGCACTGATCCTGGTCCTGAAATGACCGTTCAAGAATCATTATTCAGATGGGACTTCAGAGTGTGGATTGTGAATTCTGAAACTTTAGAGCGGGTTCACAAATCTTTTGCTTCAGATCGGAATGTTGGAGCATGAATCGTGACTCATTTGATGCAGAACGGGACTTCAGTGTGGGTTTGCGAATCACTTGATTCAGTTTGGGACTTCGGAGCAATTTTTGTTTTCCCTTTTTTTTATTTTTTTTTATTAAACATTAGAAAACCATGGTTAATTTGTTGTTACCATGGTAACACATGGTTACTGTAGTAACCATGTGTTTTTTTTGTAGCATATTTTCATTTATTGATCTTTTTTAGAATTTAAAAGATATTGTTTGATGAGTGAGATCTCTGATCAATCAAAAAATAAAAAAAGTAGTTGAAAATTGAAAATTGCTTGAAAATGCTAGAATGTCCTTTTATAGTATCTGTACGAACCCTGTTAATTTTATGAAGTTACGAGAATACGTTTTGTGTGCAAAGAAAACAAAAATAACAAATTTATTCAACAATTTTTATCTCTTCCGTGTCTGTCTTCGATGTGCACACCACAGATGTGTGTGGTGCTCCTGACGCACGTGTTGTGGAACTGTTGTGATTGCATGTTGAAGAATGACACTGAAGAGAAGAAATTGTTGAATAAAATTATTTTTATCTTTTTTTTCTTTGTGCACAAAAAGTATCCAAGAACAAAAACATGCTAATCCTGTTATTGAGAACAAAATAATGTTCTCTTTAATATAAGTGCAATTTTTTTCTAAAGAGATGATATAGATAAGCCAAACATGCTATTCTAGCTAAATTTGCTGAAAATGTACTCAACCTCACTCCAAGATGTGGATGAGTTTGTTTGTTCATGAGAGCAGATTTGGATAAGTTTAACATTATATCATTTGCTCACCAGTGGATCTTCTGCGGTGAATGGGTGCCGTCAGAGTGAGAGTCCAAACAGCTGATAAAAACATCACAATAATTCACAAGTAATCACAATAATTCACTCTCGTAGCTTCGTAAAATTAAGGTTGAACCACTGATGTCACATGGACTTACTTTATCAATGTCCTTAATACCTTTCTGGGCTTTGAACATGTCAGTTGCGTTGCTGTCTATGAGGATCAGAAAGCTTTTGGATTCATTAAAAAAATCTTAATTTGTGTTTCAAAGATGAACGAAGGTCTTACAGGTTTGGAACGACATGAGGGTGAGTATTTAATGACAGAATTTTTGGGTGAACTGTCCCTTTAAAATGTAAAGCACTTTAAAGTGTTTGATTAGATAAGTAACCTGGTGTATGCTGCCCTCATGTGATCACTTTATAAAATTGTAATCACCCAAGATGTATTCCAAGTTTGACTCTTCTTCCTGCTCAGCCTCTTCTTTATACATTTAATTTGTTATAGATTTATATAGGGTTTTTTTTTTGTTTGTTTGTTTATACAATTTAGAAGATAAAGCAATTTAATATGTAATTTATTTCTTTGATGACAAAGCTAAATTTTCAGCAGCCATTGCTTCAGTCATCACTGTCCCATGATCCTTTAGAAATCATTCTAATATGCTGATTTGGTGCTTAAGAAACATTTCTGATTATTATAAATGTTACCACTGTTTTGCTACATAATACTGTGTTTTCTGCAATTTTACAGGTTATCAATTGCTCATATGTCCATATAAAACTAAATAAATATTACATGTTATGACAAATCATCTTTCTCTAACTCTAGGTTCATGCCTACATCATCAGTTCTTTGAAGAAAGAAATGCCAAATGTTTTTGGGAAAGAGAATAAGAAAAAGGAGCTCATCGCCAACCTGGGTGAAATCTATGCAAAGATTGAAAAAGAACATCAGATCTCCCCTGGTGATTTCCCTAAACTCAGTAAAATGCAGGTATGGAATAATAAAGTATA
>JAHKKF010520293.1:40414-60290 GCA_019740295.1 Labeo calbasu | reverse complement strand
TGATGGAATTTTTCAGCAGCCATTACTCCAGTCGTCAGAGCCACATGTTCCTTCAGAAAATAATCAGATTTATTTTTATTTGCTTTAAAATGATTTGTACAAAAGTTTTCTAAAATACAGTTACAGTTTTCTGTCAGTATTGGGTGGTCTTTGGGGGTGTTAATTGCAGATAGCCTTTGCCCCAGTGCCGTGAAGCCTATGTCTCTGGTCATTAGCTGTACTGTTGGTTGGGGATGTAACGACGGCCCAAAGCGTCTGAAGTGTGTTGATGTTCCACGGAGTGCCAAAAAAAATATGCAGCTGGCTCGTCTGGCTTGGATTGTTGCCATAGCAACACACCCACAAGATTGTTATCTTGATAAAGGCCATGCAGGAGAAACTTCAGGTTGCCATGGCTATGGACAGCGAGTATCCCTGTCTCCCTTCGCCACCGCCCTCTCTTTTTTCTCACTGTCTCAAGCTTTTAAGTAATCATCTTTTCAGAATCACCATATTTAGAAGTACACAGATTTGTTGTGACGCCTAACCAAGAAATTAAACAATTTTGTACTTTAAAATGTACGTACAGTATGAAAAATGCTGCTGGTCAGGTTACAATAATAGTTTCAAAGTTAAAGCATGTGGGTCAGTGACATGACAGTCTTTTTATATACATCAATTGATTGAAAAATACATATACAGTTACTTCAATACACATCTTTTATAAAAGGCATGTGTATAACTTCTGAATTTCTAAACTTTTTACTTTGACCCAGTATATTGCAAACTGTTTCCTAGAGATAACTGAATAGACTTATAGACTTTCTCTTCCACATATATGAATGCAGTGATTCCTCATTCGCTTGATATAGTGCATTTATTAATTCCAGTGCCACTTGTTGTGGTTTTAAATGGAAGTATCAGAAACTGCTATCAGAATAAACCTTCACTATCATTAAGACTCACTCAGTGTTGTCAAAACAGTTCATTGTTAATCATATTTATTGTAAATCATTAGCCGCTATTGACCTCTCAAAATGTTGATCGGCCCGTCTCTATAGGCGTCATGCAGTCAAAGCTTTTGTTTACCTCAGGTCCCTTTTTGCTGCTGAGAAACTGTCAGTTTGTGTTGTGCTATATTTGCACATGCTACAGGCGGGTCGACATCTCATCGATTCCTTTGTGAATTGTAAAGACAAGTCCATTGATTGGTGATAAATGGAGATTGATTCTTGACATTGCGTCCCCAGAGGGGAGTATATGGTCTCCCACTGCACAATTATTGACACCATCATTTCTGACCCTCTCAGTTTGGAGCGCCTACATTATTGATCAGAAGCACTCAGAAAATAACGAAAAATAATAAAAACTACCCCACCATCACTGTACCATGTCTGTCAAAAAGGGGATAGTTCACAGAAAATGAAAATTAGCCTATTATTTACTCACCCTCCAGGCATCCAGATGACTTCCTTCTTTCAGATGAATATAATCAGAGTTATATTAAAAATTATCCTGCCACTTCCAAACTTTAGAATGGCAGTGGGTGGGTGTTTCTCTTCATAAGTCCAAAACAAGTCCAATAAATTGCATCCATCCATTATAAAAACTGCCTCACATGGCTCTGGGGGTGAATAAAGGCCTCCTGTAGGGAATCAATGCATTTTTGTAAGAAAAATCCATATTCAAAACGTAAGAATCACTTTAATCTATCTTGTGCCAAAATTTTGAAGTCTAAACACTACATTCTGTGACACAAAAACTGTATTATTTATAAAATTATAGCAGATCCACCATGACACTCGCGGTAAGAATTTCTGCAAGCGGAGTGATACAAAAGGTGAAATGGTTGGACTTCTGTTATCACTGTAATATCGCACTCTTCTCAGCCAATCAGATTCTAGAATATTACACTCCTCTCGGCCAATCATATACAGTTAAGTTCAAAAGTTTACATACACCTTGCAGAATCTGCAAGATGTCGATTATTTGACCAAAATAAGAGGGATCATACAAAATGCATGTTATTTGTTATTTAGTACTGACCTGAATAAGATATTTCACATAAAAGACATTTATATAATAGTCCACAAGAGAAAATAATAGTTGACCCCATTCAAAAGTTCACATATACTTATTTCTTAAAACTGTGTTGTTACCTGAATGATCCACAGCTGTTTTTTATTTGTTTAGCGATTAGTTGTTCATAAGTCCCTTGCTTGTCCTGAACAGTTAAACTGTCTGCTGTTCTTCAGAAAAGTCGTTCAGGTCGCACAAATTCTTTTTCAGCATTTTGTGTATTTGAACCCTTTCCAGTAATGACTGTATGATTTTGAGATCCATCTTTTCACACTGAGGACAACTGAGAGACTCGTATGCAACTATTACAGAAAGTTCAAACGCTCACTGATGTTCCAGAAGAAAAAAAGATGCATTTAGAGCTGGGGGTGCAAACTTTTGAATGGAATGAGGATGTGTAAATTTTTCTTATTTTGCCTAAACATTATATTTTTTCATGTAGTACTGTCCTTCAGAAGCTACAGAAGACTGCTTCCCATATGACAAAATAAGTTAAATTTACCCAGATCTTCACATTCAAAAGTTTTCACCCCCCGGCTCTTAATGCATGTTTCCTTCTGAAGCATTAGTGAGTGTTTGAACCTTCTGTAATACTTCTTCTGTAACATGTTTCCCAGAAGACAAAATAAGTTAAATTTACCCTGATCTTAGTTTAGTTTAGTTAAGTTGGATATTTAAGTCATATCACACATACACACGCATACAGTATATATACATAAACCAATGAAACCAGTTGGATGGTTTGTCCACAAGTCTGTCAGGATGTCTTCTTGCCTATAGAGAAAGTAAAAGTCTTACTTGAAAGTAAAAGCATAACTTGACTACGGATTGTTTTCACAATCAAAGAAAAAGTGCATTTCTTTGAATTGCACCAGCTGGATGAATTTGAAAAATGTCTTTGTTGGCTTCTTCATTTTAGTGTAATTTCACACACCCTTCAGGGAGTCATGGACCAGGGAAATCACCTTTGGTTGTGAAACTATTACATCACACTGTGGCTTCTTCTCAGTTAATACAAGAACTTACTACTCCATTTGCCTTTTTCATGTCGGGCTAAGCTTCAGCTTTCACACTATTCTCTCAGCAGTTCTCTTTTTCCCTTTCGATAAGTAGCCGACTTTCTGTGAAGCACTGCAGGTACTGTTCGCTTGCTCAGTCAGACATCACTGGTCTGCTATTTTTCTATAATAGCACCACACACAGAGAACCATTAATTCTCAGAAAATGCCAGTTCACAACAGCATGCGCAGCATATTGTGGCGTAAAGTACTGATCAAGAGTACGATTCTGGCCCTTCGCATGCTGTTTCTAGGAACTAAAAGTGGTTCCGAGATTTTCTTTTTTTGACTTGCTCTGTGACAGCTGGCCCAGCGCACCAAATGCGTTCGCGAATTCGTATGCGGCTAGTCTCTGGGTATTCAGTATCTTTAATTCGTCAGAGCGAGTTTTTAAAAAAGATTTTAGGGCTGTGTGCCCAAAATGGACTGGGAGCCAAAAATTAGGTTCTGTCTACTTGTGTGTCAGCCCTCCTGTGTGTTCACCTGAGGTTAAATGGTCTAAATTTAGACCAGCAATCAAGAGCAATTAGCTGCTGAGAGACCTAAGGAGCTTTTGGCGTGTGAAGTGCGTAGCTGAACGAGAGAAGATAATGGAACTGAGACCGTTGGGGGGTGAAATGTGCTCTATGTTTCAATGCTGATCACTGAAAACCAAATATAGACATCTGAAGGTGCACGTTATAGACCTACCGCATTGTGTGGAACCATAGGGTTAGACTTGTACGAACATTTGGCCTTGTAAAAATCCAGCTGGTGTGACCCACATGTTTCTCTGTGAATGTTTTGAGGGCCTTTTAGGGCTTTTAAATTAGAATAAATAGGTAAATAGCACATCTACAGTCAAACCAAAAATTATTTAGACACCAGATGTAATTTTTGATATATTTTTTTTTACTAGTGGGTGCGGGACACTGTAGTTCATTTATGTAAGAGAGGATAGCAACATATGTGACACATTATACCCAAAACTTCTTCATACAGTGGATTACCAGTAAAATTAAAAAAAATTTGGGACCAAGAATTGATCCAGCCACTGACCATGTTTTGCTTCAATGTTTTTTTCTTCAGATCGGGTTCATTTTCTACGTTTTTCGTATCCGTAGCAAGCATTTTGAGAGGTGTTTTGACCTTTCAGAGTCACTGTACAAGCGAACGCCAAAATCCAGAATTGCGTCTGACAAGTTCATCCACTTCGTCTTGCAGCACAAAGCACTGTAAAGGTCCTTGTACACTAAGTTCACAGAAATTATTGGTCTTCTTTATAATACGTGGCTCCAGTAACGCTAACAAAGCATCAACGTTTACTGACATTCTGAAGTCAACTTTGAATCACCCGGGATAATCCCACAGCTCCTTAAAGGAGGACTCCACTTCCAGAACAACAGTTTACAAATAATATACTCTCCCCCTTGTCATCCAAGATGTTCATGTCTTTCTGTCTTCAGTCGTAAAGAAATTGTGGTTTTTGAGGAAAGCATTTCAGGATTTTTCTCCATATAATGGACTTCATTGGTGCCCCGATTTTGAACTTTCAAAATGCAGTTTAAATGCAGCTTCAAAGGGCTCTAAACAATCCCAGCCGAGGAAGAAGGGTCTTATCTAGCGAAATGATCTGTCATTTTTTTTCGAAAAATAAAAATTTGTATACTTTTTGAGCACAAAAGCTTGTGTGGCACAGGCTCTGGGATGCGCATTCACGATGCTACGAATTAGTGATGGGTCGTTCTTGAACAATTCGTTCATTTTGAACGAATCTTTAATGTGACTCGGGAAGAACGAGTCGTCACGGGGAGTGATTTGTTCAGTTGTGCATGCGCAACATCCTATTAGGTTCTGTACTGGAATTAGTTCACCTGTTTCAAGTCTTCGGGTTTTTCGAGTCGTTCGTTCATCTTATGGGCCTGTCACGTGATGAACGAATGACTCGAACCCGAAGACTCAAGAGATGAACTAATCAATTCTTTTTCCGGCTCACACTGCATTGGTTGAGCTTATGGGGCTGTCACGTGATGAACAAACGATTCAAACCCGAAAACTTGTCAGATGAGAGGTGAGGTGAGTTAATCATAGACTAAAGACCCAGGTAAACAATGAATTAATCTTTTCTGTTTCTTATAGCATTATAATTTTATCTTGTTTGTAGTGTGATCAACGTTTGTGTAAGCAACCCTATGTGTTAGGGAAGTAACACGTAACGTTTTAATTACATTTTGCTAAAATGAACGAAATGGCTCAAAAAAAAGATTCGTTCATTCTGCTGAACGAGACTCAAAGGTCAGAGTTGGTAAAATGATCCGAACTTCCCATCACTACTACGAATCACGTCTAAGTTTATCATCTGTGTACTCCAACTCAAAAAGGTAGAGTATGGTGAAAAACTCTGTCTTATTTTCTCCTACAACTTCAGAATCGTCCAACATCGTTGTACCTTTTGTTTGTAAGCAGCGTTTGACTTACTTGCACTTTGTTAGTCTTTGCGCGTTCGCTTTGTAAACACTGGGTCTGTAGTTCCGCCTACATTCCGCGTGACCTTTTGACGTGATTCAATAGTACGTAGCGTCGTGAACACGCATCCCAGAGCCTGTGCTACACGAGCTTTATACAAATTTTTATTTTCCGAAAAAAATGACTGATCGTTTCACTAGATAAGACCCTTCTTCCTCGGCTGGGATTGTTTAGAGCCCTTTGAAGCTGCATTTAAACTACATTTTGGAAGTTCAAAATCGGGGCACCAATCAAGTCCATTATATAGAGAAAAATCCTAAAATGCTTTCCTCAAAAACCAAAATTACTTCACGACTGAAGACAGAAAGACATGAACATCTTGGATGACAACGGGGTGAGTAAATTATTTGTGAATTGTTGTTCTGGAAGTGGAGTTCTCTTTTAAGGAGATGCACACAAAAAGTATTCTCTCCTTCCTCTCTATATCTTATAATTGGATGGACCCAAGTCCTTTGTTTTTCTCTTTTTATGAAGAGAGTGGACAACAAAATCATCCTCACTGCTTGAAGATTCCATTGTGTATTGTTTTGCGACTTTTTTCACAACGAATGAATTAATACACATCAGACTCAGTGTGCAAGGTTTTTGTGTGTGATGAATTTTTAGAATGACGAATACGAAAAAACGCATATGAAAATTTTGGACTCGGTGTGACAGTTGTGTAAATTTTTGGTTGATTGTAATCCATTACATGTCTTTCTATCAAAGTTATCTAACATTATCAAGATGAATTGGTTCTGACGCAGTTTAACACAAAGTTCTTGTCATATTTTATTACCATTTTCTAAACTATAGCGAATAATCTGTGATATAATGTAAGAAATGTCGAAGGTGTCTGAGTAAATTTTGGTTTGACTGTATAACAGTTGATATAGTCGATTATGATACAGTTAACTATATTAATATTGCCTATAAAAAAAAAACACAGACACACAATCATAATGTTTATCATACTGGTTGCTAATATAGCCATAACAGGCTGTGATGACCAGCCATGATGTTTGGAAAAACAGTGTTCTTGTCTGCATCATATTGCTTGAATATGCTATATATTTCCACCTAAAAATATCTAGAAATGTAAAGTATCTTCCTCTGTTTGTACACAGAGAAATATCAATACCCTTCAGCCTGTTGGCATAGAAGCGAAAGATGTAAATCTTCTATCTCTCTCTTATCACAAACACACACGCATTGCCTCGCTGCACTTCCCCAGCATCTCTCACACTCCGAAGAAAGAGAGAGAGAGTGAAGAACAAAGCAATGTCAGGCATTACAGACAGGCCTGTGATCACAGTCTTCCTCTGTCTGAACTCTGATCTGAGAGAGTGGTTTGGGCTCTGGCTTAACTGCTGCATAAACACTAGACTGCCGATCTAGCGTTCTAGACTCACGAAACTGCTCTGAAGTCTTTTCGTTCCTATGGGAAACAGGCAGCACACTGCCACAAGTCACTGATCTGATTCTGAGGGGCCTAGGTTACTTGATGCTAGGTGTTCACAACTTGGTTTTGAAAAATAGCATTTAGCTTAGCATACTGCTAAAAATATACCAATTAAATGCAGCATAATGCAAAAGCATTCAGTTAATCTTGCTTTTGTAGAAATGCATCATTATTTAAGATACTCTCAAGGAGTCATTAATTACACCCTCATGATGTTCCAAACCCATAAAACCGTTGTTCATCTTTGGAACACAAATTAAGATATTTTTGATGAAATCTGAGAGCTTTCTGACCCTGCATAGACAGCAACGCAACTGACATGTTTAAGGCCCTGAAAGGTAGTAAGGACATCGATAAAATAGTCCAATACTTTCTATGCAAAGAAAACAAAAATAATGCCTTTTTTTTGTCTTTGCACACAGAAAGTATTCTTATAGCTTCATAACATTACGGTTGAACCACTGATGTCACATGGGTTATTTTAATGATGTCCTTACTACCTTTTTGGGCCTTGAACGTGTCAGTTGCATTGCTGTCTATGCAGTCAGAAAGCAAAAAAAATATTTTAATTTGTGTTCTGAAGATGAGCGAAAGTCTTACAGGTTTGGAATGACATGAGGGTGAGTAATTAATGACAGAATTTTCATTTTTGTATAAACTATTCCTTTAAAGTATGTAACAATCACAGTAATCGCAAATGATTGTGATCAGTTCAATAAAATCACGACAGGCCTAGCTTGTTTCTTTGTTTCCGTATGAGATCTGATTTGGTCTCTATGAAGCATGTTCACTGTCTCTTTCTATCATTTTCCCTTCCTTTAATTGTCTTTTGCTTGTCTCCCTCTTGTTGTCTTGTCTAGTTCTTGTTCTCTTTCATTTTTCCCTTCTCCTCACCATCTCTCAGTTTTAATGCCTTACTGTGTTGTATCAAAAAGGAGGTCAAGCTCTGTTTTTTCCTTTTAAGCTAGTCAGGATAATTGGCGGATCTTCTCATTTTATTTCTCCATTCTTAATTTTTAACTTGATCTCTTCCGTAACCGCTTTCACAACGTGCTGGTTTGTACATTTAAAAATGCACACTTGAATAAAAAAGCTTGCATTCTCTTGATTTTTGCATATCAAGGCAGTAAATGTAATGACATAAGCAAGTGTGGTGAATTTAGGTGAGAGGGATATGAGAGGGGTGTGTGCGCTGAGTCAGTTCTTTGATGTGTTATTAGCAACTACCGCTGGGCGAATCTTTCGCTGCACTCTTCCTTTTTTCTGTCCATCTAGCTTTCAAAGATTTTGCGCTGTGCTGGGCTTTATCCCTCCTCAGGCAAAATGAACTATGAGACCGAGCAGCACATCTCAGACTGAGTGTGACCAGAATCACTCAGACTTTAAGTTCTGTGCGCTGGCACACGAGAGCACAGTATTGCAGTGATTAACATAAACCTTAACATAATTAGCAACCACATGTCTCATTAACTCCCATTATACAATTGTATGGAACATGTTAGGAAATTAAAGGAGAAGTTCACTCCCAGAACAAAAAATTATAATTTACTCATCCCCTTGTCATCCAGGATCATGTCTTTCTTTCTTCAGTCGTAAAGAAATTGTTTTTTGAGGCAAACATTTCAGTATATTACTTCATGTAGTGGACTTCAATGGTGCCTGCGAGTTTAAACTTCCAAAATGCAGTTTAAATGCAGCTTCAAAGGGCTCTAAACAATCCCAGCCAAGAAAGAAGGGTCTTATCTAGCAAAACAATTGGTTATTTTCTAAAAAAAATGTACAATTGATATACTTTTTAAACTCAAGTGCTCGTCTTGTCTAGCTCTGCGTGAACTCTTGTGTATTCCGGTTCAATAAAGTTAGGGTATGTCGAAAAACTCCCATCTCATTTTTTCCTCCAACTTTAAAATCATCCTACATTGCTGCAGAAGTCCCGACCCAGTGTTTACAACGTGAACATGCAAAGAAGATCAACGGCTCTTTGGAAAAAAAAGTTAAAAGAGCGATGAGATGGAACCGAAATACACAGAGTTCACGCAGAGCTAGACAAGATGAGTATTTAAGGGTTAAAAAGTATATAAATTGTAATTTTTTTTTTGAAAACGCCAGATTGTTTTGTTAGATAAGACCCTTCTACCTCGGCTGGAATCGTTTAGAGCCCTTTGAAACTGCATTTAAATTACATTTTGGAAGTTCAAACTCACGGGCACCACTGAAGTTCACTGTGTGGAGAGAAATCCTGAAATGTTTTCCTCAAGAAACATAATTTCTTTACGACTGAAGAAAGAAAGACATGAACATCTTGGATGACAAGGGGGAGAGTAAATTATCTGTACATTTTTGTTTGTAAGTGAACTTCTCCTTCAAGCTGAATTTCCATTGGTTGACCTCTCTATCACTCAAACTAATTGTGCTTTTATTTATTTGTTTGTTTCATATTTAGGTCAAGAGCGGTTTGGCAACATGACCAGAGTTTACTATAAGGAGGCGGTGGGTGCGTTTGTTGTTTTTGACGTTACTCGAGGCTCTACATTCGAGGCTGTTTCAAAATGGAAGCACGATTTGGACAGCAAGGTGAAACTGGCCAATGGCAATCCCATCCCCTCTGTTCTTCTCGCCAATAAATGTGACCAGAAAAAAGACGGATCCAACAATTCCACGCTTATGGACAACTTCTGCAAGGAGGCTGGGTTTTTGGGTTGGTTCGAAACATCAGCTAAGGTAATATACACTCATTCTGTGTTTGCTTAGCCACTTAAATGTTTGTTTGTGCTGGGTTAAAGCGAAGGAGATCTTGTCACGAGACATTTTTGCTAAGAATAGAAGCTTCTTACTACACCTTTCCTCTCTAATCAGCTCAGACGACCATGAAAGCTGCCATATTAGATCAAGTATTTAAGATGGCTGACATTCTTCATGGTATTAGGGCCAAAACGGCACCACTGCAGCAGTCTTAAGAACATTAGCCACTCCTCATGCCTGAATCACCAGACACGCAGTGTGTAACTTGTCACGTGAATCAGCGGGATGTGTAGGATTTTTGAGGGAGAAATTTTCAGCTGCTGAAACTTTTCCCACTGATTTAAAAATGTTCACAAAGCTTAAAGGGATAGTTCACCCAAAAATGAAAATTCTGTCATGAATTACTCGCCCTCATGTTGCTCCAAGCCCGTAAGGGCTTCATTCCTCTTCGGTACATAAATTAAGATATTTTTGATGAAATTCAAGGTTTCTGACCCTCCATAGACAGTAATGCAACTGAAATGTTTCCAGAGCATTGTTAAAATACTCCATGTGACATTAGTGGTTTAAGCTACGAGAATACGAGAAATGTCCTTACTACGTTTCTGGGTCTGGGAACTTTTTAGTTGCTTTGTTGTTTATGGATGGTCAGAAACCTCTCGGATTTCATCCAAAATATCTTAATTTGTGTTCCGATGATGAACGAAGGTCTTACAGGTTTGGAACGACATGAGGGTGCATAATTAATGACAGAATTTTCATTTTTGGGTGAACCATCCGTTTAAATATAAAATTTTATTGATACAGCTATGTTTATAGATTGACAGAGTGCATTGGAATACATACACATGGAATACATAGTTATTTTTAGTTTTTAAATTATATTTAAGATCTTTAATTGAAAGAAATTAATATTTTTGTTCAGCAAAGATGCACTGAATTGATAAAAAAAGTAGCAGTAGTTCAAAAGTAGCAGTAGAAATGTTTGTAATGTTCACAAAGATTTAAATTTCAAATAAATTGTTCTTTTGAACTGTCTAAAGGATCCTACAAAAATGTATTACAGTTTTTTTTAAAAAAAGTAATAAGAAATGTTTTTTGAGCAAATAAGTATTTACATTTTAAATTATAAATCTATTTCACAATATTACTGTTTTATTGTATTTTTGATCAAATGCAGCCTTGGTTAATATAAGATAGTAAAAACATTAAAACATCTAACTGACCACAAACTGAATAGTGTGTATATATATATACTATATTTAACTATGATTATTTATGCCATTGTGTTTGGGACATGGAAGCCTTGCTGTCTAAATAAGTCATTTTTCTTAGTGCCTGCAGGATGCTGACTTTTTACATGGGTTTTATTATAAATGGTTGTCATTCCTGACTAAGATCCATAGTCACATATTTTACAGTATCAGCTGAATCTTAAAAACGCTGCAAAAGGTAATGAAATATGTGTGTTTAGAGTTCTACATCAGCAGTTTCTTTGACACATTTTGCACATTAATCTCTTTCCTACACATTTGAGGGATGCTAGGTGAATCTGGATAAATTAAGTTTGCTAAAGAGAAACACTCCGGAATGAAAGAAAGAAAGAAATGAGAAACGGGGAGGAGGAGGAGGAGAAGGAAATGTCTGTTTGTTAATTCCGGGGAGTACAGTTTCTTTAGGAGTGTGTGATGTGATTGTGTAGGTATTTAACTTCCTGTTAAATTGTACCCCTTGAAATGCATTTCCAAGTCACACGTTTTGGCCTTAAATATATTGTGACTGTGTCCTGCTATTTAAAAAGTGTTTGTTCGGTTTCTGTCTGTAGCAGTGTCTGGTCTTAACTGTTTAACAGAAGGTGTCTCATCAGTCAGTCTGCATAAGCACATGTTTCTGAAATAGATCTCTCCATTAGGGATTCAAGCACACAGATGTCTGGCATGGAGCTCTGGCACCTGTCGTGTATAAATGTGTGTGTGTGTGTGTGTGTTTGTGCACGTGCATGTTTGTGTATGGTAAATGCGTCGGCTCTCATCTATCGGGACCTCCTCGTGTTCAATCAAGCCTCTATGCAGACTGGTCTAAAGATCGGTTCTGTCTCTCTCTCTTTTATCTGCTACTATCGCTCCTCTCCCAGTGGACTGCGGGTGTATTTTGTTTTTGCATCTTGCCCCACTTTTTTTAACAAATGATAATGATAGATAGATAGATAGATAGATAGATAGATAGATTGTAAGAAAGTTTAAAAAAAGAAATAAAATCGCATTGTGAGATATAACAGTTGTAAGAAATTAAGTCACATAAAAGATGTTTACATACAGTCTACAAGAGGAAAAAAAAGGTAAATTTAATAAAATGACCCTGTTCAAAAGTTTACGTTTGCTTGATTCTTGATACTGTGTTGTTACCTGTTTTGTTTTTTTTTTGTTTTGTTTAGTGATAGTTGTTCATGAGTTCCTTGTTTATCCTGAACAGTTATACTGCCCACTGTTCTTCAGAAAAATCCTTCAGGTCTCACAAATTCTTTGGTTTTTCAGCATTTTGTGTATTTGAACCTTTTCAAACAATGACTGTATGATTTTGAGATCCATCTTTTCACTCTGAGGATGACTGAGGGACTCATATGCAACTATGCAAATATGCAAAAAATATGATATTTAGGCAAAATAAGAAAAGTGTACACAGCCTCATTCCGTTCAAAAGTTTACACCCCTGGTTTTTAATGCATCCTTTCTGGTGTGTCAGTGAGGGTTTGAACCTTCTGTAATAGTTGCATTTGAGTCCCTCTGTTGTCCTCAGTGAAAAGATGGATCTCAAAATCATACAGTCAATGTTGGAAAGGGTTCAAATACACAAAAATGCTAAAAAAACCAATGAATTTGTGAGACCTGAAGAATTTTTCTGAAGAACAGGGGGCAGTTAAACTGTTCAGCACAAACAAGGGACTCACAAACAACTACCACTAAAAAAAACAAACAAAAAAAAACAACACCATTTAGCTAACAACACAGTATTAAGAATCAAGCATGTGTAAACTTTTGAACGGGGTCATTTTTATAAATTCAACAATTGTTTTCTCCCGTAGACTATATGTAAATGTGTTTTATGTGAAATATCTTATTCAGGTCAGTACTAAATAAAAAATATAACAGACATTTTATATGACCTCTTATTTTGGTAAAATAATTAAGATTTTGCAGATTTTTCAAAGTGCATGTAAACTTTTGACCTCAGCTGTTGATAGAAATTTAAAATCATGAATCTTGTGAAAACTGTGTTCATTTCATGCATAAAACAAGAAAAAAAGTGCACACTGGACAAGAAAAATAATTATATTCTTTAAATAAAAAAAGTCTTATGTACATTTTTGCTTGTAAAGACAATGTGTAAATGTCTTTTTATAAAAAAAGTTTAGACATTTTGATTTTTGCAGTTTTGTCATTATTGTGTGTGGGCAGACCAGTAGGCTACAGCACTTCTGTAAGCTCTTTAGTTTTAATTGATTTATAATTTCATAGCAAGTCTTTAAGTTCAAACCTTGCTTGTAGATCTCTAAATGCCAATAATTTCAACCAACGTTTCTACCAAAAGAGTTCACAACAGGACACCGCCCTTTAAAACCAGCAAGAGCACAGAACACTTTCTTAAAGCCAAATGATGTTCTTAACAAGCTTGAAAATTCAAGTTACTTACACAGCTCACAGCAAACAAATAGTGTTCCATAACAAAATGCGTTTGCATTTTGATTTACCTTTTTTTTTTTTTCAATTGTCTCATAGAAACGGTAATTGTCTCTCAGCAGGGCTGCATCACCTGTATTGTGTTCTGTACTCTGGGTGAATGACAAATATGGATGGTTGGCTTTTGCTTAACCTTTCTGTTTTCTGCCCTTTTCCTCAAATCAGCTTCATTCACACTCTCTTGCTTTGAAGCCACAGACTGCTTAGGGATAGAGGAATGTAAATGGAAAAACAGTGAATTGTCTCGAAAGAGCGATGAGAAGAAAGACGTCGTGTAGGCGGGTGCCATCAATCCAGCTTCCAGCTTTCTCAAAAGCTTCACTAAGCACTTAGTTTAGCTTAACAAGTTATGCCTATTGACCGTTCTGTGAATGATCTCAGTATTTTGGAAAGGTTTCAGTGTTTTTACAAACCTTTTGAAGATTTACTTGAACTGTTTTTGAACATTCATTAAACCTCAGTTGGGTCAAAACAGCAATGGACCTTGTTGATTTTCACTGTATAAACCGAGACATTCTTCAAAATATCTTCTTTTGTGTTCTGCAGAAGAAAGTAAGTCATACAGATTTGGAACAACATGAGGGATGATTTTCACATTAACTATCCCTTTAACATTTGACTCTGTTTAATGCAGGAGAACATCAACGTAGATGAGGCTGCCCGGTTCCTGGTGGAGAACATCCTTCTCAATGATAAAGGTCTTCCATATGAGGAGAACAACGGTGACAAGATTAAACTGGACCAACAAACAGTGCCTGCTGAGAGCAAGTCAGGATGTTGCTAATGTGGATGCTTTTGTGTGTCCCATCATCTGACGTGGAATGGAGGCCTAGGACCGAGCTTGACAAATCCCCCAGTCCCACCTCATCCCAAACCCCTGCCACGGATGACATGCATAACCAGGGGTCGACAGTTTGTGCTCTAAAGGGGGAGAAGACATCACTGCCAAAGGACAGATGATCAGATGAAAACATCTTTCTGATGCTTTTAATGACCAGTTTTCCTCTCTCCTTCTTGTTCTGTGCCATGTTTGTCCTTTTAATAAGTGTCAAGCAAGTTACTTCAGTGTGTGCTTGTTGTAATATTGCTTAAAACGAATGAAACTAAATGGGTGTCATAGGACCAGGCAAACACCAGTAAAAGTCCTTAGCCGAAATTAAATTAAACCAATGCCTTTGTCGCAGAGGGTGAGCTGTTTCAATGGTTTCTGGACTATTTGCATCTGCTGCTGGGAATCGCCACCCTAAATTTTTGCAGGAGAAAGTTCTCAAGATGTCAATTTATGGCAAAATAGTACATTCCCAGGGCATTTAGTCTGTTGTGGAGATCCAACCATCAGTCTTGAAGCTCTTACCACAAAATAATTTGATCAAAAAAAACAAAAATTAAGATATCTGTAGGAATCATAGGCCGATAAGCATGTGGTTCAGAGAGTAAGATCATGTTGGGTTTCCTCAGGCTTGTACGTGTTAATATTAAATTATGTTTATTAATTGTTTTTTAATTGGTACTCAATGAGGGATCTGAGCATTTGCTCTGTCCATGGCTTTATTCTAGAATTACCTGAAGGCGAAGATACATTTTAATATGCTGGAACGAATTTGTCAAGTTTGCAAACAAATGTTTGTTGAAGTTACAATGACGGAATAAAACTTTTTAAACTGTTCCTAGTCTTTTCTTGTGTGATCGCAATGAATAGAGTGTTTTCACGACGCAATCAATTAATCAGCCATATTGGCAGCACAGAACGTAAGCAATGCCACTTAGCTGAATGGATGCACAAATTGTGCTGATTATTGCTGCTGAAAATGGTCAGTTATTGTCATGTTTTGGATTGTACTAATCGGACGATCCAGGAAAACATTTGGAGTACTACAGACTGCCAAAAGTTATAACAAATCAAGAGGGAGAGTGCAAAAAACTGCCTGAGGAACAAAAGGCATTTGTGGTTCGCCAAACTGAACTGGATTTCCAGGGCAAGAATCTTTACAACATTTGTGTTTGTTCTTATCATTTCCAGTCAGGTAGGTAAAATATTAGGCTAATGTCTTAATTAATACTGCTCGTACGTATCTTTACCACTTATTAACTTTAGTTTGTCAAACAATTGTGCCATTTTCTGCTCACTAAGTCCTTCTCTATATGGTTTAGCAGCTTCCACACATTTTTTGGTTATGGTTTAGACAATGTTAGCAGAACAAAGTTAGCAGAACATCATATTCATTAGTACATTAACCACACAATCAATGCTGTTGTTTATATTTGAGTATGTCCAATATGGCTGCGGTTTTGGGTAACTGACCACACTGTGATGTAAGTGCAAACCGTCTATATGTGAGACGATGTGCCTTAAAATGTTAAATTCTAACAAAAGTTTTGTTATAAGTATGATAATATGAAAATGTGGCACTTTATATTGTTATGCAGTAGTACTTGGCTGTCTTTTCCAACCTGCATGAGAATTCAGAATGCTATTAAAATCCTGGATTCAGTGCAGGTGAAACATTGCCGTAGGTCATCTTTAGATGGAGGATGAACTGTGTATGATGAGAAAAGGGGACAGCATCAGCACTTTAATACACCCCTTAGGTGCTGTAGCTCTAAGTGCCTTAAATTTCAGAAAAATCGTAAAAGCAGTTATTGTGTGCCATATATGTATGAAGCATTGGATAGACTAAACATGTATTGGAGAATGGGTTCATTAAAGGGATAGTTCACCCAAAATTAAAAATTCTGTCTTTAATTACTCACCCTCATGTCATTCCAAACCCGTGAGACCTTTGTTCATCTTCGGAGCTCAAAGTAAGAAAGTTTTGATGAAATACGAGAGCTTTTAAGGCACATTCAAGGCCCATAGAGGTACAAAGAACATTGACAAAATAGTCTACGTGACATCAGTGGTTCAACAGTAATTTTAGGAAGGTATGAGAATTGTTTTTTGCACAAAAAAACAAAAATAACTACCTTATTCGACAGTTCTTCTCCCCCGGATTACCGTCTTCCACCATTATTGAGTGTACCATGACACGTGTGGTGCTTCGGATGTAGAATATGCATGTACTTCTCCTTGTTTATGAGCAGAGGAAAGTATGCGCATATATTGTGGTACTTGGTGGAAGTATGTGACTCTGCGAAGAAGTTTTTTTAAGAAAGTCATTATTTTTGTTTTGTTTTTTGTTTCTTTTTTGCACACAAAAGTATTAGCGTAGCGTCATAAAATTACTGTTGAACCACTGATGTCACATGGACTGTTTTGTCAGTGTTCTTGGTGCCTTTCTAGGCCTTGAACGTGGTAGTGCCCTAAAAGTCTAGCGTCAGAAAGCTCTCAGATTTCATCAAAAATATCTTAATTTGTGTTCCAAAGATGAACAAAGGTCTTATGGGTTTGGAACGACATGAGGGTGAGTAATTAATGACAGAACTTTAATTTTTGGGTGAACCATCTCTTAAGTTATTATGTTGATTGATTATGTGGGTGCACAAGAATTCATTCAGTCGAAAACTGAGCATTTTTTTTTATGTCAGCCAATGTTCTAAATTAACATTTACTTTATTTGAATAGAAACAAGCTGAATTTGGACTTATTAAAGAGAAATAAACAAAATATGATGAGATGTCATGCAGATATCGCGTGATGACGTAATTACGTGTTAACGTACAAGGTTAGCTGATTCAGTTTTGGAAACGGTTCTTTAAAATGAACTGTTCGAAGGAGGAGAAAAGAGACGAGTCTTTCTTCTCATCGCTAAACGACAGTGGATAGACTCAAAGGGTTTGTTTGAGGAGGTCAGGAGGAGTTCATTGGCGCGAGGTGGTAATAAAGCCCTGCGCTCGTGCTGTCGGCAATCCCAAGCGATCCTGTCGCCTAGCAACATGGCAAACTTTCCCTACTGCCTGAGTCTCACCCTGGGCATAGCTTCCTATTCATCATTATCTTCCATGCTTTAATCAGCCAAGTGTTGCTGCAAACTATGAACTCTTAGATTAGAAATAAGGCCTACGTACACTTGCTATGTCGAAGTCACCCAAGAAAAAGACGTCCTCCTCCAGCCTCGTCGCTTCTTCGCCTGGACACTCTCCCAAAAAAGAGTAAGATTTGGCTGAAGATTCGTTAATACAACCTCGCTGTGTATATGAACTCGAAATATTTCAATAATATGGATAAATCACAGATAATACATATGATAAAACATCACGGCATTATATTTGTTACTAGCTTACAGAAGTCGTTTATGTTTTGGTAAAAGTTTGGAGGTCGGTAGTTTTGAATTTGACAACGTAATTACAGCATTTTTTTTTTTTTGGCAAATTAATATATTACATTTTTTCTGGTAGCTTTTTTTGGGTGTTTAACACGAAATTGTTTATTTTTTGTGAGTATTTTGTATTAACGACAACAACAACAACAACAGGCCTATTTTTCTGACATTAATAACGTTTAAGTTTCTTTGCTGTCACCCATAGGTTGATACATACATACATACATACATAAAGTGTTAAACCTAAATATAGGTTAGGTAGAGAGATAGATTGCTAGTAATATGTAGTTTAGATAGAAAACAATAATTGAAAAGACCAATCACAAATCATTGTGCAAATTATATTAAGTAGTAGTGTTTTTAAATAGATTACATTAAAAATGTACTGTCTCTAGAGCATCCTCAATGGTCAGTGCATCAGAGAGCCCTGAAGAGCCAAAGAAGAGTCTCATTTCTCTTTGGCCGGAGTGGAACGACACCGAGGTCAATGCTGAGAAATGGGATGCTGCTAAAGCCCCTAAGGATAGCAAGGTGAGAATTAATGAATAGAAAGTGATTTAATATTCAATGTCTTTCCTTTATAAAAAGCTTTACAGAGCAATGTCAGTGTTGGTGAGAGTAGAAATCTGTTTTAGCAAACTGCTTGGCTTGAGAGATGTACTGTAGCATTTCAATTGATGAGTCAGAGCGGTTGGCACCATGCACTTTGTAATTTGATCATCATATTTTAATAGCTTTTATTCTGTTTTTATTTGTTTTTCTCTGAATGTGAATCTAAAACCATGCTGAGTTTTTTATCTAACAACATTGTCAACAGCTCTTTGATGATCCAGAAGGGAAGGTTGAACTTCCTGCCTCCTTGAGAGTACGCACTTGGAAACGTCCTTCAGAGTACATACTTAATAAGGTAAGGGTTTATAAGCCATATACGTGTTTTCACTTTTCTAGCAGGTCCAACAAATTGGAGAAACTGTATTAATCTGGGTAGGTAATGTTGAATATGAATGAGTTTGCAACATTTCTTGCCAACTGTCAAGTGTACTTATAAATGTAGTTTTGAGCTTGATTGTGATATGTAAAGCTCTCATAAACTAATCTTGTCCTGACATGACCAACCAACACGCATAAAAAAGCATACTTGTCCATTTTGTGTGGACCCTGTTCTTTAGTTGCATGTTTTTTGGGAAAATCCAATCTCAGTGCTGAGCCTAATTGGTGAAATCTGTGTATGCCACTTTCATAAGAGTTCAGATTGTGATTAAATTACCTCATGCCCAGGATAACATTTCACAATTATTCCTCCATTTTGATGAGTCTAGGCAAGTCATGGGATACTAAATAGTCACAACAAGCAGCAAAATCACAAGGCAGTCAAGGCTAGGAACTAGAGCTCTGAAACCAATTATTTTTGCCATCTGACTAGCTGTATTTAAGATGTTTAATTTACAGAACGAATGAAGGTCAGCTCTGTTGTCATTTCCATGGCAACAATTGGGATAAAAAGATGATAGCTGCGATTTTTCTCTCCAAGTATGTGAGTGATACTAAGAGCCTTCAATTTACATTTGATTAAAAGTCCATTAACAGAAGATTATCAAATATTCATGGATTCATGTTCTTCTGAGGGTCAATATTATCTGTGATAGTAGTGGGGGAAAAACTTTTTTCTTCATTTCTTCAGTCACAAATTGTAGTATCTAAAATTCCCAGTATGCACAAGTGTAATCATTTTAAATAATCATTGTTCAGTTTCATTTACTGCTTGTTTTATGGTGCAATCTCAAATAATTGCAGTTAGTCGGTTAGTGTTTTTAAAAGTGTTTTTGAAATAAGCCTCCTTTCCTCTGCTGGATTTATTTGATCAAAACAGTAAAATTGTAAAAACAGTAAAATTGTCAAACAGTGTTATAGTCTGAAGGAACTGCTTTCTGTTTTAATATATTTTGAAATGAAATGTATTAGTGTGATGGCAAAACTGAATTTTTTAGCAGCCATTGCTCCAGTTCAATGTGACATGATCCTTCAGAAATCATTCTAATATGCTGATTTGTTGCTCAGTGAAGATTTCTTTTTGTT
>JAHKKF010520293.1:0-32649 GCA_019740295.1 Labeo calbasu | reverse complement strand
ACATTTCATCATTCAAAACGTTTAACGTTATATCTTGTTTTTATTCAGTTACAGCAATAGCGATGCCTTTATCCATATTAGAGAAGCTGGAACGGAACATCATCAGTGATACTTCTTTGACGCATATGTGGATTTCTGCACGAGGGCGCCCTCTGGCGTCCAGTATAAATGAAACCCGTTCTATTTTGCGTAAAAATCTAAAAAATAATTCCTCTCTCAAAAGAAAAATTAAGCAGACGTATACTAAACAACGCTTTTTTCAGTGTACAAAGGTTTACGGGAGTATTTTGTTAATTTGTTGCAAAAAAAACCCACACTGAAGTGGCAAGATATCCAAACCGAACTGAAAACCGTGGTTAAAAACCGAGGTACGTATTGAACCGTGTAGTAACTGTATTGTTGCATCCCTAGCCTATAGCATTGTCTTTATGTGTGTGGTATGTGCTAACAAGCGTCATTAAGCTGTGCTCTGCGATCCACAGAATGTCCTTCTTTTCCTCACAGTGTGCACAGATGCCGTCCTTATTAGGAGAAAATGGGCTGCAGACACTATGTTGTTGTTCTGCGAACAAATGGCTGGTCTTCACCACCATTCCAGCTTTATCGAGTTATTGCAGGAATGTTGTTGCTGTAAAGTTCACGTGTAACTTTCTCTTCTCTAGCGTTTGACTCCGTCTCTGTAGTTTGTTGTCACTTCCTCAGCAAAACTCTCACATCTGCTCCGTTTTGGGAAACACGGCGTGGTGTCTTGTAATTTACGCTCTGATGAGTTTCCATGTTTCATAGACTCCTCAGAGACTGGTACACACATTCAGAGAGCGTACACTCGTATTTTGGAGAAGTAAATTGCTGTGAGATGAGCGTACACATCTTGCTGTCATATCTTCTAGAGCGCTATCATTTTTTTTTTAAAGGGTTTGTGTGTGTGTCAAAGTAGGGTCTCCTGAGGTCATTTACTTCATGTTGCAGCCCTGCAGTGTCTTGTAGTCATACCTCACTCCAACAGCTCACATGTTTGCCAGAACATCAGAGAGCCAAGAGAGTCCAAAAAATCCTTGTAACACCTGATGGCCAAACATTTTAACAGTTTCAGCATGAAATTAGAAAACATGAGCAAGCGGATGACTGAAAAAAAACTTTTTTTTAAGATTACCAGGGATATACATTAAGTTTTGAATGGTAGTGTACGTATGTGAAATGTTAAAGACTCAAGTTAAAAACAAGCAAAAGAGTGTGTGTTGTTTGCATTTGTTTTTATCGGTTTAGACCTTTATTCAAGCTGTAGTGATCACCTGTACTAGTTAATTGAGCATTGCTTGCCTTTCCTCTAATTGCTGTTTATTGATTGGTCCAAAGTGCAGAGGCATTGTTTGTTCAGCTGTATTAGTCTCATCCATTGATCCTGTGACTGGACAGTAAATTGATACAAACTTTTTGTTATTCCGGGCTTAAATAGGTTTTAATCAATTGAGATTATTAGATAACTTCACAGTAAAACTCTAATGAAGCGATGGAGATCAAAACATCACACTATAATCTTCCATGTGTTAATGTCGTTCCTAGATCCTGGTACACAGGGAAAATTTGGGAATTTCTGAGGGACAATATTCCTCAATTCCACTTGGAGGAAGAGAGTTCAGAGGAGACTACGATTGGTGACCTAACGACAACAGATTCTAATGTGAACGAGACCAAGAGCGAATCTCCCACACTACCTAAGAGCAGAGGTACAGACCCACACACACACACACACTTTGCAGTCATTTATCCATTAACAGTACGTGACTTGTCTGATTAAAAAGACACCGGCAGAGAGAGTAAATGAGAGAATCGATATGGCAAGATAACCTGCTGTGTAAATGGCTCTTTTATTTTTCTAATGAAACTTTAAAAAGGTCTGAGTGCTTTAGGATTCAAAGTCATTTAAGTTCGACTTTGTAAAATATCAAGTGGTTAACAAGTATTTGAGGATTCTCAGTCTGTGATACCTTAACACTCTTTGTTTAGAGTCTACTGAAAACCATAATTGTGATAGTTGTCAATTCAGAACATTTTTATTCTAAATGTTGCAGTGTGGAGGTTTAGTGGTACAGTGGTAACCTTGTGACCTCATGCATAAAGAAGCACGTCCTGATTTTGCTGAGTTAGATGTGTTCCTGGGTCAACATATTTTGTTGTCCCTGGAACAACATTTTAATCCAAAAATTTACTCTTGACCACATCCCTACACGTAAACCTAACCTTACCCATGAGTAATCCCTAAAATCAGAGAAAATGATAGATCAATGACACTGATGTACAAGCACCAAACACTGATTGTAAACCTAAACTTCACAAAAACTATAAGCTGTTTTCAAATCTGATTGGTTACTCACAGTGTTGTTCCCGGGTCAACAAAGATGTTGATCGAGGAATATGTCGTACTTGGTAAAATCAGGTTCTGCCATAAAGATGCATTGTAAGTATTCAGTTAGAGTAGAGGTGTTATTAGCCATTTAGGGTTAAAATCTTCAGTGCCTGATCACATGATCAATCTGTAGTTACCACCATAAAGCTGTTAAAGGGATAGTTCATGCAAAAATTTAAATTCTATCATTAATTACTCACCCTCATCTCATCCTAACCTGTAAGACCTTCATTCATCTTCGGAACACAAATCAAGATATTTTTGATAAAATCCTAGAGCTTTCTGACCCTGCATCGACAGCAATAGTACTACCATGTTCAAGGCCTGGAAAGGTAGTAAGGACATTGTTAAAATATTCCATGTGACAGCAGTGGTTCAACCGTAATGTTATGAAGCTACGAGATGCTACGATGTACTTTATTCAACAATTTTTTCTCTTCCGTGTCAGTCTTTACCACATGTTCACAAGGGTAGTGCAATGCATACGTTTGATGCTGCTGACGCAGGAGCCGGCGTTCTGACGTAGAGCATCCATCTCTCTTATTTCATCGTTTATTCTGGTTAAAATAAGTAAGGCTGGGCAAAAACTTGCAAGACATTCTATCTGTCGAAATCAACAAAGTGCACCACATCCAGGTTCTACATCAGAGCACTGCTATTTATTTCACATGGACTACTTTATCGATGTCCTCACTACTTTAGCTGAACATGGTAGTTGTGTTGCTGTCTATGCAGGGTCAGAGAGCTTTCGGTTTTCATCAAAAATATCTTAATTTGTGCTCCGAAGATGAACGAAGGTCTTGCGGGTTTGGAATGACATTAGCGTAAGTAATTCATGACATAATTTTCATTTTTGGATGAACTATCCCTTTAAGACTGGAAGACTTCATTTTTGGATGCCATCAATTTTTGATGGCTTTCAGTTTGTGTATGTTGGCTTTTATATAAAAGCCATATATATTTTATATATATAAATTTAAAATTTGAAGTATCTTCTGAGAAAATGCACAAAAAATATTGTTGACTCCATATTAGGGCAATTTTAAATATAATTTTAGGGAATTGGTGGTCATTCCAGTAATGCTTAAATTATTTATTTGACTAGAAAGTACTTTTAATGAGTATCATGGAAAAAATTTATATTGTAATATAATATATAATACATGTACAATATAATAAAAGTAATGAAAATGTGTTGGACCCAAAAAACAGATGGGAATTGCGATAGTGACTGTTATGGGAAAAAGTAATGGAAATCATCATGGTTATCGCCATAGTCAATTTAGTTTCTAGTAATGCTGGAACGATTTTTTTCAATTAGACATTACTCTTTGTGAAGGCAGAAGTCATGGAAAGTCGTGGAAATTCATATATCCGAAAGTGGGGGGAATCTAAAGTCCATCTGCCTTTTATATGTCCCACTTGTCTTGCTGAAAAAAAAATGGCAATCGTCATGTTTATGTGAGTCTTTTAAGAAGATCCTTAAAGGGATAGTTTATCCAAAAATGAAAAATCAATCGTTAATAACTCACCGTCATGTCGTTCCAAACCCGTAAGACCTTCATTCATCTTTGGAACACAAATTAAGATATTTTTGATTAAATCCAAGAGCTTCTTTTCCTCCGTAGACAGCAACACAGCTGACACATTTAAGGCCCAGAAAGGTAGTAAGGACATCGCTAAAAAAGTCCATGTGACATCACTGGTTCAATTTTAATTTTATAAGGCTACGAGAATACTTTTTGTGCGCAAAGAAAACAAATAACGCATTCACGAGAATACCACCACGCATGCATGTGGTGCTGCTGACGCAGGAGCTGGCATTTTGACTTAGAACCCGGATGCGGAACCCTGCTAAGAGGAAGAATAAGGGGCCGTTCACATATCGCGTCTTTTGCGCGCTCAAGTTCGTTATTTCAAATGTAGACGCGCGGCAGCCGTGCTCATAACGGAAGCGACGTGGTCGCGACGCGCACGCGGTGCGACGCGCTCGGTTTTTTCAGGCGCGTCCGCGCCGCATTGAGTTGAAAACATCTCAACTTTTCAGAATGCCGCAAGCACACCGGGGGTCATGTGACAAGATTCAACCAATTAGCTCCGTCCTTTCCCGTAACAACATTGAAAGCTCAGCCAACATGGAGAAACAGCTGATCATAGCTGCACAGGGATAGCCATTTTTAAATAAATTCAGTAGCAGAGCTACAGCAAACGATTTTTATTGCTAGAAATCCGTTTGTCCTTTGATGAAACTTCCGCGTTTTCATTGAGAGTGCGGGTCATGGTTGCTTAGCAACGGCAGACGCCACGGAAGCGCAAGCTACAGAGCGCTTTGGAAAGAAGGAGAAATCGGCGCGCCTAGCGTTTTCCACACGTTTTTAGGCGCGATATGTGAACGGCCCCTAAGGTTGCCGACCAAGACGGAAAAACCATTCAGCCCAATGCGGCTATCCATGCAAATGACAGTGAGTTTGAAATCTCTTTTTTGTGTCGTACGTGTGCATACATACATATAGACATTTATACATATGGTTCGTTTCCCCTCTCTCCTCACCATACATTATTCACTCAGAAAAATGTAGTTGAGATATGAATATTTGATCTTCATACAGAAACACTCTATATGCTCTCTGAAAACGGCTATTAATAATTCGCAACCAATGTCGCACCGAGCTTGCCATAAAGCAACGGTGATCTGTTTAGCAGGGCATTAAGGGTAAAGTGACCCATCTGTATTACTCTGTCCACTCTGACTGCTTGACTTCAGGTAGCACGCAATTCCGTCTCCACACATCACTTCTTTTGCAGGTTCATGTATTATGGAATCACTGCCAAAGTCTTCACTGCAAGATGTGTATCATGAGTATGAATAAATAAAACAACCCCCTTTCTGTGTTTGTGTGTGCAGAACTGTATTTGTGTTTGCTCCGAAGAAGTGTTCAGCAGTCTTAATCTGTGTGTGTGTTTGTGTCCTACTCTGAACAGAGCGCCAGTGTTTTTCTCTCAGGTAGTGTGATCTGAATTGAATTATCTGGCATGGCCTTGGGCGAGCTCTGTCAATTCTGTCACTGTGCAGTTTATGACTGAAATATGCAAGGAGAGCAAAGAGCAGCGAATCACGCATGCACACAAACTCTCGCACAATATGCATCAATTTTATACCGAACTGCTTTGAAAAGCTCAGTGCTGTGGTGATAAGGAGGTGTAATTGTCAGTATGCATGTAAACATGGATTTCCGACAGGTCTGTGGAGACTGACGATTTGATGAGTCTATTGAGACTAATGGTTTGCTGTTCAGATAGGCTGTTTTGGATAATTGGCTTCTGCAAGCGAGTGGTTCAGATTACACTGGGATAATGCGGTGTTTGCTGCTGAAATTCGTGCTCTCTTTCTTGTTATCCTTCGTAAACATTCCGTCTCTCCTTCGTTTGCTCTGTCCTCTTATCTATAGGGTCCTTTAATCCATATAATGAATCCATCCCCTCTGTCTTCCTTTCACTCCCCCTGGGTGTTTGATACTAATTAATGGGTTGGAAATTATAACATGCTTTGACATATATCACTTTGGTACCGTGGCCTAGATCTTCAGAGCCTAAAGCGGTATCTCTTTTATTGAAACATGCACACACATGATCGCTGTTTAATCTATTTATGGCACTTTCCATGAATAGCACGCAAAATAGGTCCTGTACTTCTTAAAATCATTTTTATTTCATTTTCAAGTGAAAGGAGGTGCTTAACCTTTGGAAAATGTTCATTGTCAACCTCAGGTGGGCAATATTATGTGCTCTATTTTTTTTCCATTTTTCTCTGAGGTTTTCAACCCTGTTATCACATTTAGGACAAGGCTAATCACAGTTTAAAACTATATTTTTTTTGTGCTGTTTCAGTCTAAAGTAAGCTATCGCTCTGTGGGATTTAGCTAGTTTGGGCTCAAAGGTTGATTCGTAATACTGATTTCTGAAAAGAAAATTAAGATAAGAAAATGTCAATTAAGCAAAGTGTTAGTTGTGGTAATTAAAATTAGATAATAAATTAAGAAGAATAACTAAAACAATTATAATAAAATATAATAAACAGTTTATTGTTCTTATTGTTTTGTTAACATAATATAATAATATATAATAATATAATATAATTTCTTTTTCAAGTGAAAGGAAGTGCTTTTTTATATTTTATTTATTGTTTGGGTGCAAAGGTTGGTTCGTAATACTGATTTTTAAGAAGAAAATTAAGATAAGAACATTTAAAGTAAGCAAAATACTATTTCTGGTAATTAAAATTAGTTAATACATTAATTGTACATATCAAAATAATATAAAACATATTAGTTTATTAGATTGTGAACATTTTAGTTTTTTGTTTTAATTGTTGGATAGATTAATCAGCGCAAGACTTACAGCGTAAAATTACTGTTTTTAGTAATAAGTAAAAAATTATGTGCGTCTATTAAAAAATAGAAAAGTTATTTTATGTTGTAATAAAAAGAAGTGCTTAACATTTAGAAAATGTCAACCTCAGGTGGCCAATATTATATGTTCTATTTTTTATTTTTATTTTTACCATTTTCTCTGAGGTTTTCGACCCGGTTATCGCATGTAGGACAAGGCTAATCACAGTTTAAAACTGTGATTTATTTTATTTTATTTTATTTTATTTTATTATATATATATATATATATATATATAATAAAAAAATAAAAAAGAAAATTTAGAAATTTTAAGTTAAGCAAAATATTTTTGTTAATTAAAATTAGTTAAAAAATTAATTATACATATTAAAAATGATATAAAAACATTAGTTAACTATTATTTTTAAAATGTCAATATTTTAGTATTTGTTTTTTATTGTTGGATAGATTAATCAAGGTTAGGCAAGCTAAAATGTCTGTTTTTGCCCTTATAAAAATGAAATGAAGAAAAAGAGTGTGTGTCTCTATTAAAAAAATAGAAAAGTTATTTTATGTCGGAAAAATATTTTACATTAGTGTTTTCACTGTATTTTGATCAAATAAATGCAGCCTTGGTGAGAATAACTAAAAAATAAATAAAAATATAATTAACTTACTGCTGTTACAGTAATAACATTATATATATATATATATATATATATATATATATATATAGGGTTAGGGTTAGTTATATACTGTAATGTAATACAATATAAAATAATATAATGTAATATAATTTCTTTTTCAAGTAAAAGGAGGTGCTTAAAAGGAGTTGGCCAATATTTTCTATTTTCTCTGAGGTTTTCAACCCTGATATCACATTTAGGACAAGCAAAAAGTGCAGTTTCAGTCTGTTAGAAATGATATAAAAACATGTTAGTTGACTATTATTTTTATATTGTCAACATTTTAGAATTTGGTTTTAATTGTTGGATTAATCAGTGTTAGGCAATTTTCAGTACATTGTATTTCTAAACATGAAGAGCAAGTGGTCAAATCAACTTGTAATTTAACCCATGAGCTGAGTGTGGCCTTTTCTTTTCTTTTTTCCTCTCTTCCTTTTGGCCTTGAGCTTGATCATGTAACAGTCAGGGCACTGATGGCCTGATAAGAGATCAGAGATGGCCTTGGGAGATGAAGATCAAACACTGATAATGCAGTGCCTCTGTTCCTTCCTCTACACTGGAAGTTTGTGTGCCATGTGAATTAGGAAAATATGGCTTGACAGATTACAGTGCCCTCTCCGCTGTTCACGCCTTTGTCTTTGAAACTCATGCCTTGATCTATCCACTCATCCTGTCTTCCCCTTATTCAAAATAGACTGCGCTCCATTCATTTCATTATGCTTTAAGTATTAAAGAGACGGAAACCTGACAACGGGGAAAAAGTTCAGCTTAGAATTTGAGGGCCTGCAAAGTTTTTCATGCATATAAAGTAGAAATGACACCTCTTTTATGTATGCTTCTTTTAGTCTTTTTAAAAATGATCTTTCTTCCTCTTTCTTTCTTCTTTTTGATTTAGCCACTGGTCCTCAGATGGTAGTCTGTGCCAGTTACCAGCCCTTGCATCTGATGGAGAAAAGGACCTCAGTGCTTACGAGGATGGTATGTTTTTCAGTCTTTTTCAGTTTTTCAGAGGTCAGTGAGTATTCATACTTAGCAAGAATACATTAAATTGATCAACAATGACAGTAAAGACATTTATAATGTTTTCAAAGAAAAATCTATATATTAGAACTGATTTCTAAAAGATTTCTAACATTTCTAAAGGATCATGTGACACTGAAGACTGGAATAATGACAGCTGAAAACTGACTTGGCCATTACAGTAATACATTTTAAAATATGTTAAAACAGAAAATTTATATTGTAATAATATCTTACAATATTCGTTCTTTCACTGTATTTTTGATCAAATAAAATGCAGCCTGGGTGAGAATAACTAAAAAACTACAATAAAAATAATAACAAATAATAAAATGTATTGTTGTTAATGTTCATTATATTATATTATATTTGAATAGCATAAGAATGGGGTCACCTACACTACCAGTCAAAAGTTTTTGGACACATAGGTTTTTAATGTTTTTTTTAAAAAAGTCTCTTCTGCTCACCAAGCCTGCATTTATTTGATCCAGAGTACAACAAAAACAGTAACATTTTGAAATATATTTATTATTAAAATAACAGTTTTCTATTTGAATATATTTTAAAATGTAATTTATTCCTGTGATTTCAAAGCTGAATTTTTAGCATCATTACTCCAGTCACATGATCCTTCAGAAAGCATTCTAATATTCTTATTTGCTGCTCAAAATGACATCTTTGTCTTCTTCTTATTATTATTCTTATGTTGAAAACAGCTTAGTAGAATTTTTTTTCAGATTTCTTTGATGAAAAGAAAGTTCAGAAGAACAGCATTTATCTGAAATAGAAATCTTTGGTAACATTATAATTGTCTTTATCAATCAATTTAAAGTATAAAATAAAATTTAAAGCTCAATAAAAGATAATTCTATTATCTATTAAAAAAAATGAATGGTATAGTGTATAATGTTACAAAATCTTTTTATTTCAGATCAATGCTGATCTTTGGATCTTTCTATTCATCAAAGATCCTGAAAAAAATATACTGGAATAAGTTACATGTTGAAATATATTCAGATAGAAAGCAGTTCATTTAAATAGTAAATATTTCACAATATTACTGCTTTTGTAATTTAGTAATTTGATCAAATAAATGCAGGCTTGCTGAGCAGAAGAGACTTCTTTAAACACATTAAAAATCACTTCCCACCCAGTTTGTTTGGTATGACGCCTCCACCGAGCACTTACCTAAAGCTCATTAATGTGCAAACCTGCCCCAAATGATACTCTCCCTCCCTCTGACTGAGTCTCAAGCAATATTTGGCTCTGTTTGGATTAGCGCTGGCTGTCTAATCCGTTATAAGTCTCTCCTTCATAATCTATGATCGTGGTTGGTGGTGTGTTCTCCAGGCTGATTCGTCTGAGAGTCTGAGGCAGTATGGACTCTCTCAGCTCTTTAGTCACCCTGTGCTGCTCACCTGCACTCGAGATTGCCCCCTGGTGGTCCCTCCTAAAGCTCCCCCAGTTCCTCAATGGAAACTCATCAGGCCCCGCAAACAGATGAACATTACTGATGAACCCAAGGGTAAGACGTTTGTTTTTACGTGTATGTATGTTTTAACTTCTATTTATCTATCTATCTATCTATAAACTAATGTTTATGCTCTTTAGAACCCCCTGTTCAGAAGCCAGAACAGTTCATTGAAGTTTCCAGCCCCTTTATCAACTTCAAACTCATGACTATGGCTGCACATGACATGTAAGCTCTCTCTGTGTGAGTGTGTTTGAACTGCAGACTGTGCTACCAATTACAGTACAGCGAAAATAGCCAAGCTAAGCTGAAAACTATCCTTTAGAGAAAGTCGCTAACGTATTTACTTGCAGTACAGAATCATTTACAAGCTGCACTTGCAGGTGTTTAACTTAATAAACATCTTTATTGCTGGCAAATCATAGGATGCCTTTCCAGGTATCATTTCCAAAATTGAATGTAGGCATCGTCAGGGGAGGACAATTAAACACTGTGTGTGTGTGGCAAAGCTTAAAGGTATAATTTACCCAAAAATGAAAATTACCTCTTGATTTACTCATCATCAAACCATCCTAGGTGTATATGTGTCTTTTAGATGAATACAATCAGAGTTATGTTGGCTCTTCCAAGCTTTATAATGACAGTGAATGGCTGTTGATTCAATAGTGCAGTAGAAGTCCAATAAAGTGTATCCATCCATCATAAAAAGTACTCCACTCAGCTCCGGGGGTTAGTAAAGACCTTCTGAAATGAACCGATCCGTTTGTTAATGGAAAATATCTATATTTAGAACTTTATAAACCGTCTCTCTCTTTAGAAACGTAAATCTCTGCTTCCATTAACTGTTGTATGCATATTTATGAAAGAGTGGCATTCAAACGGATGACATAGGACGTAGGCGAACACGATTTCGAACGCGGAAGCGCAAAAGAGAGAGCAAAACAAAATACTGGTCCTGAATTAGAAGTACAAAATAAGGATTTGTAAAGAAAAATGTCATAGGATTTCAGTATAACCCAAACAAAGGAAACTTTGCTTCCTTTGCTCCTGTAAACAAAACTTGGTTCTCACCAGAGCTTACGCTACACTTTCGCTCTACGTCGTCTGCTTGAAAGCCACTCTCTTGTGAACGTGTACAACAGTTAGCGCAAGCTAGAGATTACATGGTATAACGTTTTAAATATCAATATTTTTCTTACACAAAATGTGTCAGTTCACTTCAGAAGGCCTTTATTAACTCCCCGGAGCAGTGTGGAGCACTTTTTATGATGGATGGATGCACTTTATTGGACTTCAAAATCTCAGCATCCATTCACTGCCATTATAAAGCTTGGAAGAGCCAGGACATTTTTAATATGACTCCGATTGTATTCATCTGAATGATGAAAGTCATATACACCTAGGATGGTTTGAGGGTGAATAAATCATGGGGTAATTTTCATTTTTTGGTGAACTGTCACTTTAAGTGACTTAAAAATGAAAACTCATTTACTTACCCTCATGGGTCATAAAATAACATATTTTGAAGTTCAGGTCATCATTGTACTTAAAAAAAAAAACTTTTATAACCATTTTTATGATTCATTTGACAAATGTAAAACAAAACTACTCATTTAAAACCACTGCAAACCAATTCGTCATTAGGAAGAAGACTCAAAAGAGTGATATGTGCAAATTAGGTATCGCTAATTCTCATTCTGAGCAGTAGTGAGTCTACTGCCAAACAGTTCATGTACTCTGTGTATATGTACTGTATGTATGTGTCCATTTCTCTGTACACCAGGTGGTAATGAGTACTTTCATCCATATCAATCAATCAGTAATACACAATTTCTCAAATCCATCGGTAGGAAACTAGAACCTAAGGGAAAAGTTTTGGTCCGTCATGTCAAAACTGTACCAAATGGCATGCCTGCCACCCACCAGGCATGAATTATTTAGAGTGTCTGGATATGAGCTTTGTTTTATTTCCAGGTATTCAGTTACACGTGTGAGTACATTAGCACACTGAGTGCTAAAAGCACTAATTGGTTGTGTGGGAGAGTCAAACGGGGACAGAGACTGTGCTGAGGTTCTCATTGTGCTGCTCTCAAGCACAAGACAGTATTTAGTCACACTTAAGTAGTCTAAAACTCTTTAGAGCATGAAACATTTGTGCTTAACGTCAGAAAGTGGTACTTTTGTTATGTTTTTCTGGGATACAAATACAAGATAGTTATGCTTGTTATTAAATACAGTGTTTGTGTGTTTTTAGGGAACAGGGTGGTGCAAAGAGGCGTGGGTATAATTCTAACCTGACCTCCTTTTCTGAAATGGATGATAGTGAAGATGACCACACTAAAAATGACATCACCCAGAACAGTGTCAATACACTGGACGCCACTGTAGCCACTCAGGTATGTCTGATTTTTTTTGGCATTTCAAGATATTTTGATAAACAGAAAGCCAGCAATGGCTTTTATTTAAAATCTAAATTTTGTAACATCATAAATGTTTCACTTTTGATCAAATAATGCATTCTCAGTGCATTCTAAAAGTATTAATTTCTTTCTAATCTTACTGACCCAAACTTTTGAACAGCATTTTATGTCGTGTGAATGGTGGCTGCTTTCTCTGAACAGATGCAGTCGAGAGTTTGACTGTACTCCAGGGATTGCGATGTGTGCTGTGCGGCAGTGTGTTTCAGTTTATGCCATCTGTACAAGCAGTGTGCATCAAAATGTTCTGCTCTCTGGCTGTAGTGCGACTGGTGGCCGGGAGGCCGAGACAGGCTATGACATCCTCTAACGCCTCTCTCTTTCCAGCTCCAATGTCACTCTGCCTGTCTCCCTAATCAAGAGAGCGCCTCTGGCAGATCCAGCATTAGAGGGATGGAGAATAAGAGAGAGAGAGGGAGAATGGTAAAACACGCTTGCCTCGTTGCATAAAAGGACAGGTCGTGTCCTCGGAATGATATAAAAAGCAGCACAATTAGCCTGTCAGTCATCAGAGTGGATGTCTCACAAGGGGTTCAGCTTAGATCGGACTGAGACAGATAGCTTCAGTGTAGTTTGTAAGATAAGTGTCCATGTGTATGTGCCTGTGGGATCTAACTGGATTGATGTACCCTTACAGGAATAGTTCACCCAAAAATAAAATCATTAATGTCTTTTACTTACATTATTTACAGTGGTTCTGAACTTGTATGACTTTGTGTGGAATACAAAATTTAACTGATTATTTATCCTGGCCTCACTTTTCGATATGCGACCCTGGAACACAAAACCAGTCTTAAGTAGCATGGGTATATTTGTAGTAATATCCAACAATACATTGTATGGGTCAAAATTATATTTCTTTTATTCCAAAATCATTAGGATATTAAGTAAAGATCATGTTCCATGAAGATATTTTGTAAATGTCCTACTGTAAAAATAGCAAAACGTAATTTTTGATCAGTAATATGTATTGCTAAGAACTTTATTTGGACAACTTTAAAGGTGATTTTCTCAATATTTCGATTCCAGATTTTCAAATAGTTGAATCTCAGCCAAATATTGTCCTATCCTAACAAACATCAGTGAAAAGCTTATTTATTCAGCTTTCAGACTGCGTATAAATCTCAATTTCATAAAAATTGACCCTTATGACAGATTTTGTGGTCCAGGGTCACATAAAATAAAAATGAATGAAAATTGGGCCTGTCACACCATGAAAGTAACAAAAATTGGTTCACTTATTCTGAAGCCATTGTATAAGCGCAAAGAGCTTAAACTTTAAAATTAAAAAAAAAATTAAAAGATGAATAAAATAAAAATAAATGAGATGTTGATTCGGAAACGAATTAAAATAAATTAGAAATTCTAAAATTACTTGAACTTAAAAAAAAGGTTTAACTAAAAAAAAAACTCACCTAAACTAAACTAAAAAATATTAAAGCTAATTAGAAATGTTACAAAAAGCAAAAACTAATAAAAATATCAAAAGCACATAACAAAATTTAACTTAAAAATAACTAAAACTTAAATAATTAAGTAAAATAAAGCTATATATATAAGACATATATAAAACTATATATATATATATATATGCTGTCATATTCTATGACAGTATATAAATAATGCTAAAATAACAAAAACTTGTGGCAAAACTGGCCTGTGAGTGTTGATGAGAGAAGTAGCGTTGGTACTTTTTATGTTCTTTTTGAAGCTTGAGTGACACTATGTTCACTTCCAATTTATGTTCAAGAGTGACAAAATGTTAATTTTTCTTTATTTGTGTTTCAGAGGTTTGGAACAGTAGGAGGTTGAGTTAATGAGGACAGTAAGGGAAAACGCTTGTTATTATTTACTCACCCTCACGTCATTATAAACCTGTATGACTTTCTTTTTTCTGAGAAAACACAAAAGAAGATATTTTGAAGAATGTTGGCAACCAAACACTGAAGCCCACTGACTTCCATTGTATATACTCAAAACACTGAGACATTTCTCAGAAGAAACTCATAGTTTCATAACAACACAAGTGTGAGTAAATCATGACAGAATTTTCATTTTTAGCTCGACCAGCCCAGTAGCTATTAGAATGAGGTCACCTGATATATTTTAGACCTATATTAAGTTTTTGATAATGTTGTAATCTGAATTAGGTATGAACGGGAGCTGGTTTACCACAGTAATGTGTGGAATGCACCCTGAGGAGTTTACTACCATATTAAAAAATTTCATTTAAAAAAGCTAAACCGCCGGTTCTCTTCTATCTCCCTATCCCACTCACTCCCCTCTGCTCTCCATTCCTCCATTCCTCTCTCCCCTTCTCCTCACCTCAGATCCGTGGTGAGTCACAGTCTATCTCTGAATCACTGGCGCTGTCGTTCGTTAGATGTGGCATAGAGAGAGCCCCTAATTGTCCTCCACATTTAAATTGCACAGTCGGACGACTCCTCAGGCTTTAAAAGGCTTTCTTAGTGACACGAGGTTGGGTTCAATCATGAGAAAAAAAAGCACATTGGAGACGTTTCTGAGGCCTACAGCTGGATTGTTTCCATGGCATCACGCCGGTTTACTTAAAAGACGCGCATTCGAATAGTTTTACAAAAAGGTGTCTCAATTAGCGAGTAAAGACTGACATGCTAATCAAACCCATGTCCCCTAATCCCGTCACCATCCGAGTGTCCTTAATGTTTATGGCACTCGCTCTCCTGTGAGCAGTTAATTGAAGGAGAAAACCCTTTCTGGTGCGAGTCCAGATGTCAGATTAGAGGATTTCTCATCGGGTTCTGGAAGCCAAATGGGCTCAGCGCATGCTGACTGGATGAATGTGGACGTCCTCTGTCTCCACTGCTTTCCTCTGCCCTCCTGTCTCTCCCAGCTCACCCTGTGCACTTTTTATTCCTCTGTTTCCCCCCAGGTAACAGCAGAGGACAAGAAAAAGGACGACAGCATCGCCAACGGTGAGACATGTCTCCGTAAGCAATGCCACGACTCAGTCCGTCCTGTCATTCAAACGCATAGCGTTCACTGTAGTGTATCGTATATATGTATAATGCTCATATTCACAGTTAGCGGCAATTCTGAGGTTGAAAGCTGACCCGGAAACACCTCGAGCGAAATATTTTTATTCAAATAATACGTGCCATCATTTCTCAGTTGGAAGATTGGGAAAGCATTACTCATATTCAATTGAGTGCTTCGGTAACAATGTGCAATACAATGAAAGTGAAGTGAAAAGAATGGATTTGTAAAGGCAGACGATAATTCACCTCACTTATCTCCCTCAAGTCATTGTTTAGCCATCAGAGCTGTGAGGCTAATAGCTGCCGTAATGATATGATAGCTGGCTGCCTTCACAATTGCACTTTCTCGTTTATCCCTCTCTTCCTCCATCCAATCCATCTTCTTTTCATCAGCACAAACAGATCCAAATACACGCACACACACACACAGACGCATGGCATCATCTCTATCTCTGTGATCATGATCATGCGCTCGCCCCTCATCACGACAGGCCAATTATGTGCTTTCCCAGAGAGCCCAGTGTGTTGCTTAGTAACACCTGTGGATAAGTAAATGGAGTGAATGGCTTTGCCACAGCATCTATGTTATCATGGTCTAATACGTCAGCACAGTGCGCTAAGTGTAATGACTTCAAGCTGCAATATATAACACGATTTTGCAAAATTGGCGTAATGAA
This sequence comes from Labeo calbasu, assembly GCA_019740295.1. Classification (NCBI taxonomy): domain Eukaryota; kingdom Metazoa; phylum Chordata; class Actinopteri; order Cypriniformes; family Cyprinidae; genus Labeo; species Labeo calbasu. Next base: position 16,506 of record JAHKKF010520293.1, on the reverse strand, counting down.
TTGAGTGACACCAATAAACGAGCATTTATAAATTCAATACAGTGCCTGATTGGCTAAATGAGCTATGCTGATTGATACTACTGAGTTAATCATGGTATCTTCATGAAAAATCTTTTTTATGACTCATTTGCAATGTTTGAGAGTTATTGCTAACTTCTCCACATTTTTCAGTAGTGTAACAGTAGGTTGTATGTTTTTAAAATAGTCAAAGCGCTGTTGTTGCTTCCTGGACAGTAAACATACAGTTGAGGTCAAAAGTTTACATACACCTTTCAGAATCTGCAAAATGTCAATGATTTTACCAAAATAAGAGGGATCATACAAACTGCATGTTATTTTTTATTTAATACTGACCTGAATAAGATCTTTCACATAAAAGATGATTACATGTGGTAAAAATTACCCTGCTCAAAAGTTTACATACACTTGATTCTTAATACTGTGTTGTTACTTGAATGATTCACAGCTGTGTTTTTTTGTTTGGTGATAGTTGTTCCTGAGTCCCTTGTTTGTCCTCAATAGTTAAACTGCCTGCTGTTCTTCAGAAAAATCCTTCAGGTCTCACAAATTCTTTGGTTTTTCAGCATTTTTGTGTGTTTGAACCCTTTCTAACAATGACTGTATGATTTTAAGATTCATCTTTTCACACTGTGGACAACTGAGGGACTCATGTGCAACTATTACAGAAGGTTCAAACGCTCACTGATGCTCCAATAGGGGGAAAAAAACATGCATTAAGAGCCAGGGGTGTAAACTTTTGGAAGTTGTAGATCAGTGTAATTTTAACTTATTTTGACTTCTGGGAGACATGTAAGTGTCTTTTGTAGCTTCTAAAGGGCAGTACTAAATGTAAATAATATGATATTTAGGCAAAATAAGAAAACACAATGTACACATCTTCATTCTGTTCAAAAGTTTACACTTTTTACATACTTAATGCATCGTTTTTCCTTCTGGAGCATCAGTGAGCATTTGAACCTTCTGTAATAGTTGCATATCAGTTGTCCTCAGAGTGAAAAGATGGATCTCAAAATCATACAGTCATTGTTGGAAAGGGTTCAAATACACAAAAATGCTGAAAAAACAAAGAATTTGTAGAATCTGAAGGATTTTTCTGAAGAACAGTGAACAGTTTAACTGTTCAGGACAAACAGGGGACTCATGAACAACTATCACTAAACAAACAAAAAATAAAAAACAGCGGTGGATCATTCAGGTAACAACACAGTATTAAGAATCAAGTGTATGTGAAGTTTTGAATGGGGTGATTTTTGTGAAATGTGAAATATCTTATTCAGGTCAGTACTACATATGAACTAACATGCATTTTGTATGATCCCTCTTATATTGATAAAATAATTAACATTTTGGACAAATATGTGCACAAATGAAACACAAATGAACCACTTCAAAAAATGAGTCACTGATTCATTTGTTTCCCTGCCAGCCTAGAAAGCTAATCTATCCTAGAAATTGATTTTGTGCTGGCTTAAAATGTTTAGTTGTTATTCTCAAAGTAGTTTAAATTTTTACAGTTGTCATTAAATTTCAATGCTATTTGTCTTACTGTGGACAAATCGTAGTATTTCTTTGTTTATTTAATCTCATTTCTAACTCATCTCCCTAGAAAATTACAAATCACTTCAGGCCTTTGTTACTTTATATTGTAATGTGACCTTACTATTTCAGCATTGAAAACGGCAAGGTCACTAATGTGTAATTCTACCAGCATTTCATTGCTTACTAGTTTTGTAATAGACTGTTGTTTTCTTTTTTTTAATCTCCAAGATACGGAAGAAGTGGAGTCAACTTCAGGCCCTGATAAAGAGACAGACAGAAAAGATAAGGAGAGGCTTCAGACAGCCAAGGAGTCCAGCGGTGCGTTGTTTCTGTCCCAGGATGCATTAGCGACAGACAAACCCCCGCTGCTGGAGACCTGGGTAGACCTGCACAACTTCACTAAATGCTTCCAGTAAGGGTCAATCATCTTCAGCAGAAGTCTAAGCCTTATTATGCTAATCCTTTGCTATTTTGTCACATTAACTCTTCATGCTTTTAAATTCCTATTATGCTGCAGGCAACGATATGCTAATAATCATGTGTTTTGTAGGACGTTGCTGATTTTTCACAAACCAGATACTTATGCACATCAGTATAAGACATCACACTTTAAGGTAGGGTTTTGACTTGACTAAATTTGCCTGCATAGTAATATTCAGGGCAAGGGCAAGCATTGCAAGCTTCTGTTTACAGTAGCAAGTTGGCATGATTACTGTTTTATTTGACGGCCTGAAATATATAAACATTCTTCAAGCAATTATAAAAATAACTTGTCGTTATTGCATCACGTCTCAAAAGCGTGTTTTTTGCAGCACGTCTCAAAAGCGTCTCAAAAGAGTTACGCTGCACTTTTTTAAAAACCATTCTTGAGCGCTGTGTTTTTAGACGCAAAGACGCGTTCTGTGTGAATGGCCCCTTAGAGTAGCACCATTAATCTTTTATTTATAATACAGTAAAAATTGTGGATATTTTGTGTAATTTATGTAATTTATTCCTGTGTTGTTAAGCTGAATTTTCAGCAGCCATTCCTCCAGTCTTCAGTGTCACATACTTATTTTAATATGCTGATTTTATGCTCAAGAAACAGTTTTTATTATTATCAGTTAAAAACAGTTGTGAAGTTTTTTGTTTTTTCAGAATTCTTTGATGAATAGAAACTTAAAAAGAACAACATTTATTTGAAATCGAAATCTTTTCCCAATATAAATGTCTTTACTGTCACTTTTGATGAAACTTTTGAACTATAACATAAACCTCTGAAGATTTATACCATAAACAATGTGTCGTTAATAGGGGCTTATTTTATTTAAAGGGATAGTTCAGCCAAAAATGAAAATTCTGTCATTAATTACTCACACCCATGTCGTTCCAAACCCGTAAGACCTTTGTTCATTTTTGGAACACAAATTAAGATATTTTTGGTGAAATCTGTGAGCTTTCTGACCCTGCGTAGACAGCAACGTGATACTCTTCTGAAGACTGACACCTTTCTGGGCCTTGATTGTGTCGGTTGCGTTGCTGTCTATGCAGGGTCAGAAAGCTCTCGGATTTCATCAAAAATATCGTAATTTGAGTTCCAAAATCAACAAAGGTTTGAAACGACATGAGGGTGAGTAATTAATGACAGAATTTTCATTTTTGGCTGAACTGACCCTTAGTGCCACAACAACACATAAACAGTTCACTTAATGAATAAACAAAAACATCTAAATCTAATGGATACTTTCCTATTACTCTTAACTTTTTCCATGAGTCTGTAGCTATGGCAACTGTAATTTGTTTTACTCTGCGGGTGGGCTGCCCCCCCTTGCTCACTGTATCTATGACATTCAGAATGCATTATCATAAAAACAACTAATACAAAAATCAACTGAACCTGTTGTTGTGGCATTTGTAATGGTGCTTGGTATAATTATGGTATCTGTGGTGGGAGGGATGTGTTGTGTTGTGTTAGAATAAAACATGAAAGTGACTCAATTCTCTGTTAGAACTCCATCTCCTCTCGAATGTCTGCTGCTGCATTGTCCAACACTGTGGCCTCCACCCACTCCGTGTCCGCTCTTGCTAGACAACCCGATTCCACTGGAATTGCTTACACACAGGTATACACACACGCACACATGCAGAAACACAATGGGAGGTTTTTGATAACCATGCTGATTTTGCTCTTCTCTCCATTTTGCTGTAATGTTGATGAGCTGGACTTTTTTTTTAAACCTTATCCCCTGAGAACATGTGGTTTGATTTAATATTTGGTAATTACTGTGTGTGAGTTTATGTAATGGCGTGTGTGTATTCTGTTGTCTCCTGAGATGCATACAAAACTGAAACGCATTAATACAGTGCTGATGCTGTCCCATTCTGTTCATTGTTCTTGCTCCTCTCAGTCTGCAGATGGAAAAGGCACTCACTTCCTGTTTGTAGATAGCCTGTCACCCACAGAAATTGTCATTGGTTTCTCAGCTTTGGCGCACTGGGGAGAGACTGTGGAAGAGAGTAAGGACACATAGACGTACTGTACAAACTCAGTTTGTCTGTTCAGAACAATAAGCATCCTGTCTTAAGTATGTGTGTGTTTTATGCTCAGGAAAAGAGTCATCAGTCAGGCCTGGTTCTTTAACAGCTAAGCCTTTCTCATGGAAAGCCATTGTTTCTGAACTTCCTGTGGTACAGATTCAAACTACTGCTAGTAAAGCTGCGTTGCTCTCTCTTCCTCCTGGGTAACTATATCACAACTACAGAATTTTCAGCTGTTTTCAGTGTCACATGATCCTTCAGAAATCATTGTAATACTTATTATCTATGTTGAAAACTGTTACGCTGCTTAATATTTTTGTGGAAAACAACAATCCTAGTAAGAATAGAATGTTTACAAACACCATATTTAATTTTTGACAGCAATGCAAATGAGGCTGCGAGGAAAGGAAACATAGTGTGTTCAATAAATTGTACTGTTGTTTAACAGCATGCTAATTTTTCAGCTGACAGAACATTTTCCAAAAGGCTTTCGGTAGACAAAAACTCCATAAAACAGCTTTGGAAGTTGTGATTTGTCAAAATGTGATCTAGCACCTTCACCATTGCAAAGACAGCCATTTCCATCCATGTAAAATAATATGTCAGATGTTCTTGCATCCATTAGAGGTATTCGGAACATTTTCAAATCACGCATGGTAATATCTTTTGTATTATAATATATTAGAAAATTGAAAAACAGTGCTATGACAGTCAGCACTATGAAGTGAACTGTTGCAGTAGTTCAAATCCAACAAAAAGCTCTCAGCATTACAACCAAGGTTCATGTAATGTACTGCGCTCTCTCTTAGGAGCCCAGAACAGAAGAGAGAGATAAGAAGATAGGTTGAGATACAGAAAGAGAGAGAGATATGACCCAGTCTGCTATTTCTAGCAGCGTAGTGGCCTAAAAGCTGGAAGCCTACATTCAGAGGTCACACTGAGGGAAGGGGAGGGCCAAATGTAGGCACATCTGAATTGTTTTTGACGATCATACGTTTAGAAAAAAAAAAAAAGAATCAGATTTTACCAAAAGGCTCTTTCTTCCCTTTGTTATCTCTTCCTGTGTCTCCACCTCATACTGTTCTTTTAAACTCCTCAGTGTTGAGAAATCCTGATTTATGTCAACACATTATGTAAAGCTAATATGTTATTGCAGAGCCGGCCCAGTTCTGTGGGGGTTTATAAGGGTGCTTAAAAGGCGTAAGAACAACTTCAGTTGAAATTGTAATAATAGGTTTTATGAGCCAAGGAGATTTTGCTGACTGCAACCTGCTACATGTACGAAATCCCTTTATTATCATTAGTAACAGTGCATGATCTTTCATAATATAAGTTTGTATGGATCTAGCGGTTTATTAGTTTAAAACTTAGTATATTAGTATTAACACTACAGACCAATGACTACCATGTTGAAAAAAAACCCAGCATATGCTGGTTAGGTATGTTTTGAAGCATGGCAGCTGGTTTGTGCTGGTTTAAAATGCTTATTAAAGCTGGTTTACGCTGGTCCTGAACTGGTTTAAGCTGGTTATGTGCTGGTCCTAAGCAACTAGCTCCTGCTCAGGACCATCTCATAACCAGCTTATAACCAATTTGGGACTAGATGCCATGCTTTAAAACATGCCTAACCAGCATTTGCTATTTTTTTTAGCAGTGTATTAAAAACACTATAAAATTTCTCACTCAAAACATCTCTAATCATTACTTTTTTTTCTCACTAGGCGTCATGTCCTTTGTGTGCACACAAGTGCTTCATTGGCCGTCCATCTACATCTCTTCAGCATGTCTCCGTTCGTGTTTGGTGATGAGGAGACTGTTATGCCACATCTTGACAAGGCATGCCCACATTAACACACACATACATTCTAACAGTATTGGGCTGTGTTACATCATTATGAAAGTACTTTTTTAAAAATGTTTGCATATGTCTAAAAGCTTGACCCCCCCACCCATATTTAATATGTTAAATGAATAAAACATTGTACACTAATCTACACTATTTTAATGTTGCTTTGGGACAGTGTGAGAGACACCTTTCAGGAGCTAAATATCACATTATTGGGGTCGCTTTTCAACATGAAAAATGCCCCGTGGCAACACTGTTAAAGGGATAGTTCACCCAAAAATGAAAATTTGGTGTTTATCTGCTTACCCCCAGGGCATCCAAGATGTTGCAGTCAGTCAGTCATATAATAGCAGTCAATATGACCCATGGTTTTGAGAGTCAAAAAAACGTACATAGACAAAACCAAATTAAACCCTACGGCTCGTGACGATACATTGAGGTGTTAAAACATGAAACAATTGGTCTTTGCAAGAAATTGAGCAGTATTTATATCATTTTTTTACCTCTGATCCACTAGAATGTCCAACTGTCCTGAGTGCATTCACAACAGCCTGCAGACTGCATGTTTGAAACTCCAAAGGGTCTACTTTTATCTGTGTATAGTCATAACAACGAAACAATGTGCTTTTATAAAATAAAGAAATAAACAGGGTGTGCTCTCTGCTGTCTCGGTCTCTGGCACCTCTCTTCACAGACTCATACATAAAACAACCTTAGCTCCGCTTTTCAAAATTTAAACATCCATGTGAGATGTGTGGACATGTAGGTAAACGCCCACATCACATCTGCAAACAAATGTGAACATTCAAGTTCATCTCGACTACTTTTAGCTTCAGTGAGCTCAATTGTAGTAATGCTGCATTTTATTGTCAGTGACAGTAATGGTGTTGTAATGGGGGAAACAGCAATTCATTTAATTACATGTTATGAAAAAAGTAATCCTGTTAGTAATGCCATTATTCCCATCACTGCATTCTAAGTTGCATCAAGAAGTCAATTGATTGATTGCCATTGGTCATTGTATCAGTAGCACCTGTTTTATATATATATATATATATATATATATATATGTGTGTGTGTATGTGTGTGTGTTCTATATATAGCAGCAGTTTTCTGTCCACATACCTCAGGGTGTCATTGGCTTTAAGCCAAAAAAATATCTGCGCTCATGCAAAAAATAAAAGTCTCAGTTGTTTTACTTCATGTTTCTCTTTTGAATTGTCCAGGAGAGTCTGAGGTTCTGTGAACAGGCCGTAATGATCATAAGAGCCCTGGGTCGAGTGATCGGCTCCATCTCAGATCCAGAGGAACTACCATCAACCACCAAAGAACTTGAAAAGACCCATGGTGTAGACATACAGCAACAAAGGGTGGGTTATACACAGAGACGGTGCTATGGGACGGATTCTTGCACCCTCTGTCAGACCTGAACAATCTATTTTACATTTCCTTTTGAATTTTAACAGCAACTGAAATACCTTCATTTTTGTAATTAATAAAACATGTGCTCTTGAATTTAAAACTGAGCTCTTTATGACTCACCACCAATATTCACAGCACTGTACCAGCGAGCAGCCGTGAAATGTCAGTGCTGATTCTTTGAATTTCTAGTTTAATGTAAAACTGATTGTTCCTTTACATCTTTCATTCTTAGTCTTGAATTAATTGTTAGTTGTTAAAACGCAGTTAATTTTAAATGAAAGTTTTACATTCATGTTTTGTTTTATTTGAACAAATATGTAACAGTGACAAATGTGTGCCCACTTTGAGTTAAATTCATTTTTAAATTAAACTTCAGGATTGTTTGTGGTTTTTGTTGTTTTGTCAAAACTGTGCAACCCACATTCATATTGTCACTGTTAAACTAAATATTGACAATGCTTTACATCAGAATTTGAATTTGTCTCATATTTGATGGAGCTTGCATCATTGATTCTGTTTATGTATACAGTCTGTACCGTATAAACACTCTATTTAAAAAACAAGCCGAGGCTTGACTTGACTTTGCATTGCAAAGACCCCCCTAGGAAGGGGGAATTGAGTCATTTGTTCTGCCACTGACTTTATATTGGTTTCATACATATTTATATACTTGTAAATGTATTATTTTTGTCTCATACAGGTGTTCAATGAAGCTGTGTATCATATGTTTTGCTCTTCTCTGGGGCGGAAACTGACCTCCGAGGAGCTGTTTGCAGTGCAGACTCTGACAGGAGATCCATCGCCACATGGCAGCAACGATAAAGCCTTGGATGCACGATCAGGTGAATGTAGGGCTTACGGAGTCTCTCTTTGGGTTTACACCTATTATAGCACATGGCTCATCCTGGCTTTATGTGCTCATGTGTTTTTTCTCCCTGTAAAAGATGACACTCCAGAGCGCTGGAATGGCAGACAGGCCACGGACAAGGAAATGCAGGCAGCCACAGTGTTGCAGGCAGGTTGGAAAGGGTACCTAGTCAGAGAGATCCTCACTGCAGCAAGACCAGGTAAAGTCCAGATTTAATGATACCTAGTATAACAGAAAAGTAGAAACTGTGAATTGAAGAATTTATCCCAGTTTTCTTTGCAATCTGATTCATAGCCATTCTCTTGTGGTCAGTTATGTCTGACCTCTGTTCTGTGGGTTTTTATGTTCGTGAGAGAGAGAGAGCTGCAAGGCCCTGAAGCTCATACTTATCAATGAAGCTGCCAGTCATTCTAAGCAAGTATGACAGCAGAGAGAATAACACACCTCTCCATCTCTCTATCCATCTGGCTCCATACCTCCAAGCATCACTCCATCCCCAGCCTGACAACATGAGTGACAGGGAGAGTGGCCAAAAGAAAGTGAGAAAGATAGAAGGCAAGAAAGATGCAGCAGTATTGGAAAAGGATGAAGGGAAAGTGTGAGAGGAAGGATAAAAGAAAATGCAGAATCGTACTGAGCAAGATAATGTATATTTCAGGAAGCAATTGCATCCGGGAAGCTCAAAGAGTCAAAACACGCGAGCAGTCTCTAAAGATCCTAGTATTGCTCATCAAGCTCTATTTACCTCAAACAACTCATTTATTGTGTGAAAATTACAGTGTAGATCCAGTAGTCACACACAGATGAACAGGACTCAAGAGACAAGAAGGAATGAAAGAGTACATTAACAAGATGTTTACTGGCTGTATTATTAGCTGAATTGGCCTTAGATAAAAATAATTGTAGCCATTTGAATTTAGAGACAAACAAAGATGCTACATACATGCAGCACAAGCAGTTTTTTAATTTGTTAGATTGTGTAATTTCAAAATTTAAGGCCAAAACAAAATGGTTTCACTTTAGTCTTTTAAACATACCTGCACAAAACCAAGTTACCTTCAGAGATACATTCATCATTTATACATTCAATATTCAGAATTTTCTTCCAATATTTTGAGCATCATGAGCAGTGATTGCTCTGCCTGTGTAGTGTTTACTCTGCTGGTGCGTCTGTGCTTTTCACTTTGCATCAGTCATCAGCATGTCTGACTCTGGCCTCTGTTAACATCCTGTTTACAGACTTAGTAATCTTTCCACACAAGTTACATTTTGGGAATTTATTGCAATGCAATTTGTGTACATATCCGGAACAGATTGGCCAAAATAATAAAAAAAAAAAAGTCCGGTTGCTAATCATTGGTTTGGAAGAAAATAGTCAACTGGTCCGATTTAAAAGATTTGCCACTAAACTATCAATTTCTTCCACATTTTAAATATTATGAGCTGGTTGTGCATGAAACAAAAGCTGCAGTTCTTATCTCTAATTCTTAATCTTTAGTTCATTAATTATCTTACTTTTTTGTGTTGTGTTGTGTTGTGGGGTTTTTTTTTCCGAAGTACTAAAATCACAACAAATATATTAAAAATATCCCAAATAGAAATGGGTCATTCCACGAAATTGGTGCCTTTTCCATTTGGAAAAATTGAAAAATCAACGGTACGGTACGGTATGGTACTTTTTTCGGTAACATTTACTTTACTCTTTAATCTCTGTACATTTATTTCAGTGAAAAAATAAGTCCAAATATCTCAATTTCTCATTTTTAACAATAGGGCTCTACAATCATTTTCTTTTTTTTTTTTTTTTCAGAAATTCTTTTATGTTTTAATTTTTCTGATAATTAAATGAAGACATTAAACATTTATTTATTTTTAATGAAATGAAATTAAACCCTTTTATTTGTTGCCAAACAAACAGAGGTTTTTCTGCTAATTAATACATGGAAGAAAAATTGTGTGAATATTCTGTTGAATGTAAAAAAAAAATAAAAAATAAATAATAATTGTATAATTTTTTTTCTACAATTAGGTGGTTAATCTTGTTGTAATATATATATAAATTTGATAGAAAAAATGCCAAAAACATTGCTTAACAATGAAACTATATTTAGAACAATATTTTTGATATCATTTTGCCTTCATTTTGCAACTTAAGAGTTCTGCTGAAAAAGAACAATCATAGTAAGGGACAGGCCAAAAACCTTACCCTCATCAACATAAATCCTATTTAAATTATATAAAATAATATTTAATTGACTTTTTTATGTAATATTGATGAAAGCATACATAGCATTGTTATGTTTCCAAACTGCACATTTATTTGTTGTTATATTAAATCTATGTTTGATTATTTCTTACGGATGCAAAGGCACTGATTTGGTGGAATGACCCAAATATTACCAAAAAATTGAATAAAAATGACTAAAGCACGTTAAATACTACAAAAATAATAAAAAGAAAAATTAAATAGAAAAACTAAAATTTAAATATAAAAAATACTATTATCAAATTGAAATAAAATAAAAACAACAACACATGCAGTGAACACAACCACTAATTTTAGCAGTGTTATGTTTAGTTCTTAAATGTAAAAGTGAATTGGTTTCACATTTTTGAATTAATGGTTATGGAGAAAAACAGATAATCTGTTTTTCGTTTTTTTTTTCTCCCACAGCATCTTTACAACACAGGTGACACTGTATCCTCTCCTTGGCTGATCTTATTCTCTAAATTGTTCTGAAAGAATTTCTGTTATTATGATTATGACTTTCATTCACAAATGAGCCTCAGAACAGTTTGTCTCTTACCTGCCGGTATGAAATTAATTTCATTTTAGGGTGATTCTTCTTTCTAGCTCTCATTTTGCAGTAGATGGGCTGATATAATAAGTATCGTTTTATGCGAGAAGAGAGAAGGATATTTCATTGAACAAAGCCAGACCTGGCTGAGAAGCAGAGGGATTGAGATTTGTTGGGTACATTTATCTGTCACAGAGGCTTTTCTGCATCATCTTTTAATTTAAAACTGGGCCAAATCTAACCATGTTACCCAATCCAGTTTCACAGCTCCAAGGTGAACATTGTAGGTTTTTATGAGTGCTTATTACGGTGTGCTCATGTTTGTTTGTGTCTTAGGCACCAAGGAAAATCTGAGCGTTGCTAAAACTCTGCAAGACATGTGGGCTCCCGTGGAATCAGATCTAGAGAAACATGCTGTATCTTTACTGAGGTGAATTATTCATTTTGAAGAATCGTTTCTCTCCTCCATTGTGTCTCTCGGTGGTACCATCTGCTGTTTACTGTCTGTGTGCCTGGTTTTAGATGCGGGGAGGGTCTGTAGAGAGTGACCTCTGGCCTGGGGGGTGAATGTGGCATGTGTCTGGTCTCAGTGGGTGGGTGGTATCTTCTCCCAGCGCTTGTAGCCTAAGCTAGTCGACTCTGACAATCTGGGTGTCATAGGTCGGTTTTTGTCTGCTTGAATCTTTATCCAGTACTAAGTGTATGTTTCTGGTAGACACATGGTTGCTAATGGTGAAGGACTAGCAGAGCTGTACCCCTGTGGAGAGGATGAGTGCAACAGAATAACATTCACCGACTACTCAGTGCCCGTACCAGAGGTAGCAAACTCCTGGACTCTGATATTCAGGTCAGGAACACTCATTTTACACTTACAGCAAAACAATAGTTTACTAAAAAACACTATTTTTAAAGGGAGAGTTCACCCAAAAAGGAAAGTTCTGTCATTAATTACTCACCTTTAATGTCATTCCAGACAATTTCTTCTCGTCCGTGTCAGTCTTTGTCCACGTCGAAGACTGACAACGACTAGAAGAAATGCTTGAAGAAAGTTATTTTTGTTTTCTTTGCACACAAAAATATTCTGAGCTTCATTACGGTTGAACCAATGGACTATTTTAACGATGTCCTTACTACCTTTCTGGGCCTTAAATGTGGTAGTTGCTTTGCTGTCTATGCAGGGTCAGAAAGCTCTCTGATTTCATCAAAAATATCTGAATTTATGTTCCGAAGATGAATGGTCTTAAAGGTTTGGAACGACATGAAGGTGAGTAATTAATGACAGAATTTTAATTTTTGGGTGGACTATCCTTTTAATAAAATGCATGCACTGAGTTTAATATTTGCTTGTGTACTTCAGCATTTTTTCTCTTCTATTCTCATTTTCAGGGAGGTGTTTCATGTTCCTAAGAACATGCTGCTTGTTCCTAAGATTTTCTCCCCTCTTCCTATATGTATTGTGCATGTCATCAATAATGACACTTTAGAGGAGATACCCAGAGTCTTTAACAGGGTCGAGCCATACATGTACACCCCAAACAAGGTTTGTCAATGGGACAACTCCTCTCCATGTTTTTTTTTTTTTTTGAACTTGTACGTTTACTTTTACATTGTACTCTGTCTTCTGTTTCACACTCCATAGGGTGGCTATACATTTGTAGCCGAGGCTCATACCGGAGACTCGTCTGTGATTGGAGGAAAATGGAGAATGCGTCTAATTGGCTGCCGAGAACCCCTGCCACAGCTGGCCAGAGAAGCACCAAGCAATAACTTTTCTGTAAAAGAGTTGAAAGGTTACTACATCCCTAATCAAAAGAACATCATCTGCAGGTTAGCACACACATAAAGCTTACTAAGTTATAGTTTATATGTATATATGTGAATAAATAAATCTGAATAAGCTTTCCATATTTGCATATTACTAATCAAAAATTAAGTTTTGATATATTTACAAAATATCTTCATGGAACATTGATTGATGATTTTTGGCATAAAAGAAAAATCTGTAATTTTTGACACCTAAAATGCATTGTTGGCTATTGGTACCGATATACCTGTGCAGCTTATGATTGGTTTTGAGCTCCAGGATCACATATTATGTTATGAAGTTATTTTGTAAACACTACAAAGCTTCAAGTTACCATTTAGGTTTTAGCTTTTCACAACAGTACAATAGCCCTGTTTCCACCACGGGAACTTTCCCCAGGAACTAGGGACTTTGGGCTGGTACTCAGTGTGTTTCCACCTCAGAACCAAGGATCTAAATACAGTTACGGGTAGAAATTTGCCCCTCAGAAAGTCCCTGCTCATGAGGTAGTACTTTTTCAAAGGTCCACTTTCGGGAGTGGAAATTTCGGGAAATCTTTGGTCTTTATTCTGTTGGTCTATTAATATTTTAAAATGAAAATGAAAAGAGGCATTACTGTTTGATATAATATTTAATTTCATTGTAATGTATGTACGTTCCCTGAACTACATTTCTGCTGCTATTAATATGTTTAAATGAAAACGAAAAGAGGCAGTGGTGTTTGATTTTATATTTCGTCTTACTGTAAATACAGTGAGGAAAATTGCAGTAGCCAAGGCGAGCTTACTGACGTTATCAAGTACGCTGCTGTTTGCAGAATTACGGGACTTGTGTCGTCCCGTTCACACTCCTGAATCAAACTTGCAAAATTTGCATATTTTAAATTGACTGACCTACGTCACAAGACTATTTACCTAGTCTTCTTGGTACTTTAGTCCGCGATGTAAAGCCCCAGACAGCAACAGGTCTGAGGTAAAAAAGTTGTTCCAGGTAATTTCGGTGGAAAAGCGGCTAATGAAATAGAGATTTTAGTCAGTCAGTTGTTGCATCAAGACTGATCTAATCTGTGTGTTTTTCCTATCAGACATGTGGTAAAAGTCTCCAGTGATCACAGTGCTACTGTGCAGTTTCAGACTTCAAAATCAGACGTCTACATTAAACTCAGTATCCTAGACCATGAGAAAGAGATTGCCAGCAGTCAGGGCAAAGGGCATGTCATCATTCCAGTCTACTGCTTTGTAGGCAGCAATGGTTTGTACACACACACAAACACACACATATTCATATACATTATGAAGTTTGGAAATTAGAAACAGTTTTTTACCATTAAAAGAGAAGTTCACTTCTAGAATGAAAACTTCCTGATAATTTACTCATCCGAATTGTTCATGTTTTTCTTTCTTCAGTCAAAAAGAATTTTTTTTTTTTTTGTAGGATTTTTCTAGGCCCAACTGTTCAGTACAGCTTCAAAGAGCTCTACACGATCCCAGCCAAGGAATAAGAGTCTTATCTAGCAAAATGATTGATCATTTTCTAAGAAAAATAAAAATGTATATTTTTTAACAACAAATGCTCATCATTACGAAATCACGCACACGTGACACACAGTACGCGGAAGTGCTGACCGTGTTTACGAAGCAAATGTGCAAAGAAAATCAAACGCCCGTTACAAAAAAAAAGGTAAAACAACACTGTTGGACTATTTTGAAGTTGGAGAAGAAAATGAGAAGGATATTTTCAGCCTCCCCTCCCTTTTTTAAACTAAGCACACATATTAAGAACTAACCATGCGCAACTTTTCCAGCATGATTACACAATGCGTGAAGATGCGCATGCACATATCAAAGCTAGTGCAAGATGAACGTTTGCAGTTAAAAACTATAAGAAAATAACCAATCGTTTCACTAGATAAGATTCATATTCTTTAGCTGGGATCATGTAGATCCCCGTGAAGCTGCATTGAAACTGCAATTTGGACCTTTAACCCGTTAGCCACCATTGAGCTTTACTGTGTTTTCCTCAAAAACCTTAATTTCTTTGTGAATGAAGAAAGACATGAATCTCTTGGATGACATGGGGGTCAGTAAATTATTTGGAATTTTTCATTCTAAAAGTGAACTTCTCCTTTAAGTCTCTTTGATGCCATTTACACAGAATGTGTTTTTGCTTTGAAAACAGGGCAGTGTGGGAAGTGGAATGGGGAAAAGTGGCCCTGTGTTTTTTAAAATTAACTTTAGTGCAATGTTTTTACAATGCTGTATCATGTGCAAGATGCTGCAAAAGACACTAGTTGTCTTTTTGACCATTAAAATATCTTTACTGCCACTTTTGACCGGTTTAATACATTTTTGCCATACAAAAATATTTCTTTCAAATAAATAAATGAAAATAATATATATACAGTAGTGATTCCGAAAAGTAATTGGAAAATGTAAACACTTTCTAGATTCCAAATGATAAAGAAATATATATAAGCAGTAATTAAATATAGATCAACTTAAACTTAAAATTAATTATAATTTATAGATAAAATTAAAAGAAACATTTGTGCACTTGCTGGGGCAACTGTAGATATGCAGAGATTTTTAAACAGACACATTTACGCATACACATTTTTCAACACATGAACAAATCACGGATATAGTCCGTCACCCACAGACTGTAATGTTCCTGTAGACTCACAAAAACTAAGGTATAGTTTGTGCTCCTTTCTTTTCCTTTAGTCCAAGTGTTCTTGTCCACCCACTCCACATTTTGTCTTAACACATATTCACTTTATAAAGTCACTATCTCAGTTACTTAGCTACAGCCTGACTCTGCCAGCTCTGGAGTGTATTTATAGGGTGTTCATTTGTGTCTCTGTGTGTATGTGTGTGTATTGGTTGCAGGCGGTTCTGTGGCCCAGGCGGGGGCGAGGCAGGATCAGGGCAGCCTTACAGCAGAAGGGAGAGTGACAGGAGGGGGCGGAGGAAAGGAAGGGAGTGACCAGCACCCTAAAGACACACTGGTACCTGTCACCACAGACAGCTTCTGCTGTCACTTCAGTGTGTGTGTGTGTGTGTGTGTGTGTGTGTGGTAGCATCTGAACTTCTACTTGCAGAGTTCTAAGAAAAAGTGTTTTTTTTTTTTTCTGATTGTTTATATATTGAAATCATTCTGTTTGTATGTGGATTACTGATCTGTTTTATATTTTACATGTACTTTTGTTCATGCACTGAAGTGTCTTTATGACTTTTTATGATTATGTGTGTCTGTGTGTTTGTCTTTAGTTTCATAAGTATTATATACAGGCGGAGGTGTTACAGGAGAGCTGGCCTTTAGATGAATCTCTCTCTTCCTTCATCCAGAAACTCAGAGACATAGAACGCAATGAAATGAGAGGTACGGTCAATCATACAGAGGAAGTGAATAATGCAGTATATTGGACAGATGTTCTGTCCTTCATTGATGAAATAAAATATTATGTTATAATTATGTTCTCTTTTTATATATAGACTTTTAAAAATAAAGGTTCTTTATTGGCATCAATGGTTCTATGAAGAACCTTGAATATCCATGGAACCTTTCAAATGCAGAAAACGTTCTTTATAGTCAAAAAAAGAAGTTTTTTTTTAAGTGTTTTTTCAGGAACTGTTCGCTGGAGGGTTCTTTAGGGAACCAAAAATGGTTCTTCTATGGCATCGCTGCAAAA
>JAHKKF010520291.1:22252-37053 GCA_019740295.1 Labeo calbasu | reverse complement strand
CAGAGCTGAACATAAAAATAGTAAATGTAGAAATTGTATCTATTCATTTATTTATTATAGTTGTATATATTAAATATTATTACATATTGTACAATAAATAATACAACAAAAATATATGTTGATTTTAAATATAATATTTAAGTATGAGTGTATATATGTTAAATTAAAAAATGTATATATGAAAAACATATGAAAATGTTATATATATATATATATATATATAAATAAATTGTAAAGTATAATTAATTTTAGTAAATTAAAGTAATTTACAATTACAAAAGTATACATGATACAATTTTATATTACAATTTTATTTTATTATATCACAATTTTTTATTATTTATAATGTATAGTTTATATGCATTTTGTTACATGTACTATAGAGTTGAACAGCAAAATAGTGAATGTAGAAACTGTTTATATTTACATTTAAATATATGCATAAATAATAATACATATAAAAATGATTTTAGAAATAACAATAAAATATTAAAATATATTTTAAAATATGTTATACGTTATATTTTTGTTTTATATAAATATTAGAATGTACTTTTTAATACATACATGTAAAAAAAAACTATATTATAATGCATTAATTGTTTTTTTTTTTAATTACAATGTATATATACATGCAGAAAATCTCTATATATATTATATATGGTTATATATATTATTTATATATTATATAAGAGCTCAGATGCAAAACCAGCTAAAAGCCATCGCGGTCAAAAATGAGATAATGATACTAAGTGAATGCTCCTGACACATAGTATACCTCCATCAAATACTTTTACTTTAAACTCACTAAATTCCAGCCTCAGTCCAATCAGAAATACCAGTACTTACATAGAAACCTATACAAAGTAGCCAGAAAGAAATGCTAATTTTAAAGAAACACATGGCTTCTGCATCTGAACTCTTCATTCATATATACTTCATACATATATATATATATATATATATATATATTTTATTTACTTAATAATTTCTTAATTTTAATTTTCATATCGTTTCACAAGATTTCATGACCTAAAGTTAATAAAACATGCAGTTTGAAAGTGCAAATGTGCTCATGTTCACTTCATGGCGTGGAAAATGAGCCGTGCTGCTACCAAAGCCTGTATAATGTATGCCGGCAAGATGTCCATAATTCACATTATAGTGCACAAACTGTTTTATCTTGTAGCAAAAGCCCTGCAGATAAGCTGCTCTACGGTTTCAGCACTCCACCAACCTCCATTCCATCTGTCTGCTCTATTAGAGCTTCTGACCAGTGTACACACACACACAAACAAACATGCGTACGCATTCATATGCACTCCCACACACCTTTAACAGGGGGGGAAAAAAGTAGATGTGCACGCATAGTCTGTCTGCGCCACACACCCGTTAAACCTCAGAGGAGAAAGAAATGGATCCAGTGAGGTGGGTGACACTCACCAGACACTCCACCATATGTGGTGCGCCGTCCTCGGCCGATGCCAGGCCAGGGAGAGCCGTCTGCCTTGAGTCCCATCAGCCCCGAAACCGTGTTGGTGGCTGTGACGCCATCTGCTCCACCTGTGCCAACAGGGAAGAGACATTAGGCACGGGGAAGGGGGAGGGAGGAAGGCCAAATTCCTAAAAAATCTGGAGCCCAAAACCTGCGGGCCTGTTTGTAACTCGTTCAGGAGACGTCAGGCTGTTAGTCGAGGTCGTGAGGGGAAATGTGTTTCTAGGGCAGATTTAATGTCTGGACTGGGAAACTGTTTTATAGAGGACATGTTCTACAGTTCTGTTTCTTTTCCCTGAAGTCCATTTATAACATTAGTCAAGGTTTCTTGCACCAAAAATGTGTAATTTAGTTTGAAATGACCATTTTCCACCATTCTCTGACCTTTAGAATTAAACAAGCCATTTTTGCAACTGAACCTTTAAGACTTCTATATATAATTTCTGACAAGTAAAAACAAAAACACTTTTACATGCACTACCAGTCAAAAGTTTGAAATAATATTTTTAAATGTTTCTGAAAAAAGGTTTCAAAATTTAATGATCGACAATACAGTAAAACAATTTAATTGCTACAATTTAATATGACAAATTGATTTAATTATATTACAATTTATTAGAATTACTTCACAATTTATATACATATATAAAATATAAAATATTATATATATAATTGTATTATGTACTATACAGCTATGTATATTTTAAATATGTATATTTTAATACATTAATACATTTAAAAAAAAAAACATATATATATATATATATAGAGAGAGAGAGAGAGAGAGAGAGAGATCGATAGATACACAGATATATACAAAAATAAAAATTCAATATAAAATTATATCATTTCCAAATGTGTTATGTTACATTTTAGTATTTAAAAAAAACGGAATATATAATTTTAATACATAAATTAAAAAAAAAAACATATTATATAATATTTGTTTTTAATTAGACTTACTACTAAAATGTATACTACTAAAAATTATACTTTTTAAAATAAATTTACATTATAAATACATTATATATATAAATATATATTAGAACTTATTTGTTAATTTTAAATATAATATTAAAATATGTGTGTATATATATGTGTTAAATAAAAAAAGTAAAAAAAAAAAAAAAATTTTCATATAATAAACAAATATAACGTATAACGTTTTAATTATTAATATTTATTTCTAATATGCGTGTGTGTATATACTGGAGACTAGCAATGTTGCTGAAATTTCAACTTTGCCATCACAGACATAAAATACATTTTAAAATGTATTCAATTTTAATTGTTCTTTTATATTGCAATAATATTTTACATTATTCTTTTTTGACTGTCAAATAAATATATAATTTTTTTGTAAAATAAATGCAGCCTTGTTGAGCATCAGAGACATCTTTTAAAAACATTTTAAAAAAAGTAATTATTCCAAACTTTTGACCAGAAGTGTACTGTATGTATTTTATTATTTTTATGTGCTACAGAATGATGGAAAATGTAGTTAGGTTAAACAGGCCTGCTACCGGGAAAGCTGAGGGAGATGAGCTTACAGTATACTGAGTTAAAGAATTCAATATAACAAATGTACCAGTATTATTACACCAAAACCGTATACATTTATACCATTAAAAAAAACAGCCCAGTACCTTCCTGTGCAGCTTTGGCAATGTCCACGATGTTAGTCACATTAGGGGTGAGTTTGGCAAAGAACGGGATCTGAACAGCCTGCCGAACCCACCGACAGATGTTCCGCACCAGCTCTGGATCCTGGTCAAATGGGTCATGAAATAAACAAGCAAACTTAAACAACGACAAAAGAGGCATGAGAAAACATAACAGCAGAACTTTAGTTAACAGATACCAACAAAACATCTAGATTATAGCTTTAAAATTATACTTTTATGATACTTTTATTGTGTTTTGCATAATTTCTTGAATCTTAAAAGCTCTAGTCACCATTCACTTTAAATACAAGTCTTTACGAGTTCTTCAGGAACTCATTAGGAGTTGAAAGAGGGCAGAGAAATTATGAGATTTAACAAATTTGGGTGAACTATTCCTTTAAATATTAGCAGACTGCTAGATCTGTGTGTGTGTGTGTGTGGGAGAAAGAGAGAAAGAATGAGCGAGTGATAGATGGAGAGGGGAGCCTGTAGTCGCTGGTGTGAGAGAGAGAGGGATCATAACAGTGTGAACTGCTGTTCCAGGAGGATTCATGCTTTATTAAGCTGCCCTGGTCTGTCAGTCTGTGCTGTTTAGTGAGAGAGAGAGACTGAGAGAGAGAGTGAAGGGGGTTTAGTATTTGTGAATCAGAAAGAAAAGATTGCATTTGTCTTCTTAACACTTTTTAGTAACTTAGACAATGTTTAAAAATTAAAGCATTCATGATGGTATAAGAATTAAGTCAACTATTTCCTGATGAAGCTAGATCTTAATTCAATTTTCATCAGAAACCAATCACAAATATGGTACAAAAGTCTGAGAAGTATCTTTATATCCCAGTGACTTAAAATGTAAAAAAAAAAAAAAAAAGAAATAAAATTATTCAAAAACAGTACAAAGTCAAATTAAATTTTGCATTATTACAATTTAAAAGAACTGTTTTCAATTAAATGTAATTGAAATAATGCTGCTTAATATTTTTGTGGAAACCATGCTAAGTTTATTTTTTCAGGATTCTTTGATAAATAAAAGTTTATATGGACACATTTTTTTTTAAACATAGGAATTTTTTATAATATTATAAATGTCCTTACTGTCATTTTAGATCAATTTAATGCATTCTTACTAAATAAAAAAAAATATATATATTTCAAAAATAAACAAAACCCCTATTTTTTTTTCAAATACATGTTTATATACACTACCAGTAAAACCTTTTTGGACAGTATTTTTTTTTTTTTTTTTTTAGTCTCTTCTCACCAAGCCTGCATTTATTTAAAGAATTTTTTATTTGTATTTTTTTTTAATATTATTTGTATTTATTTTTAAATATATATATTACACAATTGATACAAATTTATATTAAAATTTATCTAACTATATTACAATTTATTAGAATTATTTTACAATATTTTAATAGATTTAAAACCTCATTTATATATGTCTCTTCTTCTCAGCAAGACTGCATTTATTTGATCCAAAGTATCCAAAATATTTTTAAAATATTATTTGTATTTATTTTTAAAATAACTGTTTTCTATTTTAATATATTTAAAAATGTAATTTACTCCTGTGATTTCAAAGCTGAATTTTTTAGCATCATTAATCCTTCGTAAATTATTCTAATATTCTGCTTCGCTGCTCAAAAAATATTTATTATTATTATTATTATTTTTCTGAAAACAGCTGAGTAGAATTTTCAGGTTTCTTTGATAAATAGAAAGTTCAGAAGAACAGCACTTATCTGAAACAGAAAACTTTTGTAACATTAAAAATGTCTTTATCATCACTTGTAATCAAATTAAAGCATCCTTGCTAAATAAAAAAATTCTACAATCCACTATTAGATATTAGATATTATCATATTAGAATGATTTCTGAAAGATCATGTGACACTGAAGACTGGAATAATTATGCTAAAAATTTAGCTTTGATCACAGCAATAAATTATATTTTAAAATATACTCAAACAGGAAGTAGTTATTATAAATAATAAACAATATTTCACAACATTACTGCTTTTGCTGTATTTTGGATCAAATAAATGCAGGCTTGGTGAGCAGAAGAGACTTTAAAAAGCATTAAAAATCTTACTGTCCAAAAACAGTAGTGTATTGACTGGTAGTGTATATTACATAAAAAAGAGAGATGAGAAATATATATTACATTATATTATATTGCAATAAATATTATATAACTGTTTTTATTTTTTTGTCATCTTTTTTCTTTGCATTCACTATCTTCATGTTACTGTTTGCTAACCAAACGCATTTGGCCCATTTCCTCCAGGCCTCAAATAAAGACACACAGCCGCATTAAACCCTTTATAACCCTATGAAGTAAAACAGACATGGTTTAATTCAGGCAGCAAAGCCTGATGTCAGATCAGTCTGGATGTTTTAAAAGACTGTAAACCCGACATGAAGCTTTCATTCGGTACAGCCTCAGCTCTTTCTCATCCCCGTCCTTCTCAGTCTCTCTTTTCTTTCACAGGAAATAGGTCTCTGTTTTGACATATCCAATAACGGCTGGCATATATTCCCTTGAGCAATGGCTCTGTCCGTCTCTATAAAGAAGTGTGATGTACAAGCTGTATGTGCAAAGCCGAGTTCTAAGGTCACTCCCTGCACAGGAAAAGGTTAGCATTTGATTTTTAAAACCATTAGCCAGAATTGATTTGTAAGAATACAGAAGCCCACAGAAAAACACGTCTCCTCCTGACTATTTCCTTTCCATTTCTAAGGCATGCTGAGTGATTCAGCGCGGTACAAAAACGAAGAGCGGAAAAAAATAAAACGCCGCTGTGGGATCTGCTGCGTCCTTGGGTGTGTATTTTACCTGAGATACACATGAAGTCAGGTTATATTTGCACCCAAACGTATTCAAAATGCATTCGAAAGGCACTAAAAGAGAAGGGACAGGAAAGGTTACGCCATTTAAGATGATAAACTCATTCCCAGATTTTTTTTTAAGAAAATATTGGATTTATGCACTCGACCCAGCAGTGAGCGTCATCCATGGCAATTTGTCCTGATTTATTCAAGACTTAAACAGGGTATAAACAAGGCTGGAGTGTTAGGTTCAACCTGTCCACTCCGAGCCGTCTGCCAGAGCGGGAGAGGTAATATCTGAGCTCCCGAGAGATGTTTGATAGCGCTGGCGGGTTGCTGGAGAGATTCATTGGTTGATATAGCGAATCCTGAACTCCAGGCTAAAAAAAAGTGGTAAGAACAAAAGTGGCAAAACAACCCAGCAAAGAGAAATGAGACAGACAGACCGAAATTGGCGAAAAAAATATTTCTTCACAAACATACTGTATATGGGTAACAAGCTTGTCTATATTTTTGTTTCTGCAATTATCAACTCTTTTCACCTTTTAATCAACCTTTTGCCTTCACTAGTGCATTTAAATAGTCCCCAACGATACAAAATCAATGACTTTTAACCTAACAAACAGCATGCATTCTTACTAATAAAAAAAAACGTTCAAGTACTCTTTTTTCGTTTCAATATGGATTATTTTGGATATATATCAGGTACAGTACGTGCCAATTTTCTCAAGGAAAAAAATAAACTTGAACTAATGCTGTAAAATATACATGAGAGTCAGCTGGTGCTAACATATGACTATAATATTGAAGGTTAAAATTAACTGATTTGTATACAAACGCTTAAATTACACTCAATTAAGTTTTAATAATAATCAAACTACAATATTTATATTTCTACTCCAATACGTTTTTTTAAACATACATATTTAAATGGTGGCTGTTACAAAAACTTGACAGATTTATTCAAATGTAAATTAAACATTGAAGAACGGTAAAAATTATAATGAATATGGTAAACGGTGCATACATTTAGCAAAATGCTCCTCTCTAGTGTTCATTTTTCTAGCTGACTAAGGAGTTCATGGTCACCAAATATGTTTTTTCTGAGGTAAATGTGACGTTACGTGACAAATTGTTTACAAGCTGTTATATTGACGTCTTTCTTGACTGACTGAGCGATTACATGAGACAGGATACGGTTTTTGGTAAATTGTACTTAGTTTTTTTTAACATACCTTCGTATTCTTGTTGTTTATTCATGTTTATTTCGCGCTGAAACTGGTATTAAAGCTGAAGAGACGATCCGTTCAACGTTACGTGCGTTTCCCGCTGCTGCTTCCTTTGAACTGAGGCGCTTTCACTCCACATTAAACAGCGCCAAAACGGCATTTATTGTTTGAATACTGTAATAAAATGGACAGAATTTGAAATCTGAGACTTATTTGTTTCATATCAAAAGTTATAAAACACAAATCTTACCGCGATTTATTGGATGCAGTCATGCGAGGTGCGCGTCAAAGTCCCGTTCATCAACTAATAACAGGCTAGACTAATCGATTTAAGAATAGATATCGTTTTGTAAAAATGAGAACCGATTAAAACCGAGAAATCTGTTTTTTTTTACCCACCCTTAGATGTGTTAGGGAGGTAACAACATTTTAATTATATTTTGTTAAAATGAACGAAATGACTCGAAAAAAGATTCGTTCATTTTGCTGAACGAGACTCAAAGGTCCGAGTCGGTGATCCGAACTTCCCATCACTAATAAATAAGCATCCCATTGATGCATGGTTTGTTAGGATATTTACAGTAGGAAATTTACAAAATATCTTAATGGAACATGATCTTTACTTAATATCCTAATGATTTTTGGCATAAAAGAAAAATCGATCATTTTTACCCATACTTGTGACTGGTTATGTGGTCCAGGATCACATTTATACTAACAAAGAATGTCTCTTTACACTAATTTGGACTTGAAAATGTTTCCAATCACACAGTTATATTTGAACTGAATAAATACTGTTCTGCTGTCCATATTTGTACTAATGGTACATTCTTAAAATCATATACAGCATGTATTAGTACTTCTAATACAGCATGAATTAGTATAAAAAAAGTGTTATTGTAAACATTCTTAGAACTGTGAACTGTATGTATTTGTAATTCATATATAAAATTGTAAAAATGTGTACAAATACAAAAAAAATCTACATAACTGTCAACAAGTGTTCACCAAGGTTGCATTTATTTGATCACAATTAGAGTAAAATCAGTAATAAAAAAGACAGATTTCTGTTTTGTTAAAATCTATTTTATTTCTGAGCTGATTTTTCAGCATTATTGTTCCAGTGTCACATGATACTTCAGAAATCATTCTAATATGCTGATTTGCTGCTCAAGAAACATTTATTATTATTATTATTATTATTATTATTATTATTATTATTATTATTATTTCTAATGTTGAAAACAGTTGTGCTGCTTAATTTTTGTATGGAAACAGTGACGCATTTTATTTCAGGATTCTCTGACGTATATAAAGTTCTTTTTTAACATTACAAATGTCTACACTGTCACTTTTGATCAATTTAATGTATCCTTCCTGACTAAAACTATGACTGACTTACTATCATACTGACCATGAACCACTGAAACGTAATATTAAAAATGCATGACTGTCAATATTTCCGCGAATATTCATATTTTCTTTAGGCCTAATACAAATTCAGAGCCGCCTGCCAACAGTAAAGACTGAGTGAGTGGCGTCCGCCTGGTCGAGCCGCAACCGAGCCCTGCGTCCTGAGGGAACGTTTTTTCTACAAGCCGAACGTTGGTAGCATTTGAAGGAAACAACAACAACAGACTTACAGGAAGCAGGACAGGCCTTCCTCCCAAAGGGTCATGGGAAATTGCATTACGCCTGCCTCAGTACGATGCACAGGGGTCGTGGCCCGCAGCCAGACACCAGCCACCAAACAGATGCTGCCTGTAAGAACTCTGCTCTCGCACCGGAGACCGCCGCTCCCTCCGAGGGCTTCCCGTGACAGCTTATTACAGGCCAGATGGGGGTGAGAGCCGCTGTCTGTGGGCCAGGGAGTCTGGAGCAGGGACGCTTTTTCCCTCTAAGCAGTTTGCTGTACACAGTATTACACGCTTTGATGGAGAGAGAGCGCACCTGTGTAGCTGGCCTGCTTTCGGCATCGAGTCTCTGACCCGTCGTCACCCGGTTTCACATGGAGAGGTGCTTTCCGCGGGCCTGAAAGAGCAGCGGACCTGCCGCGGCAGTCGCGAGTGTTTTAAAAAGAGCTTTCAGAACCGCTGAAGAGCATTCAGAGATGAAAATCGACTTGTGAGCTGCAATAAGGGCTGAGCGAATTGCACGGCGACTCCGATTTGGCAGGTGGCCGCGTGGTTAAGGGTTGGGGGGAGGCCTTGTATGAAATTAAAGGAGGGGGCGCGCCGGATTCTTTATATGTTTTCCGTGCCGTCACTGCAGGGCAGGTTAAGCAGGGAACCGGAGCGCTACTGGAAGAGAAGGAGAGAAAAAGAAAGAGATGGAAAGCGTCCCGAAGCCCCCTCAGGCTGTGAGGAGAGGGGGCGAAGGGGAACGCTGGGAGGAATGCAGGAATAATAGCAGCTTTACACCTGAAATTTTAATTTTACAGCGCAAGGTCACGGAAGGTGGGCACTCTCGTTAAGGGCTGCCGGGTCTCGCAGGAGGCATGATGGAAGTCGGGTGTCATTCGGCCCTGTTTGGTAGGCTCAAAATAGCTCTGGGAACGAGAGCCGGTTTTAATTTGCGAAACTGGGGAACTGTGTTGAAGGCAGAAGGTGAAAAAAAGATGAGATCCCGAAGGATGCTGAGTCAAACCTGAGTGAGAACTCTGTGACCCCTGAGATCTTTCCCCCTCACACTTCTTTTCCTGTGATTATAAATCGCTAAAAATTAATTGTGCCCACCGAAATACTAAATATTTGAGAGACGAATAATATGCATCATGTCAGTGACTGAAATGATTTTAATTAACAGAATGTTGATGAAAATATGACAATATAGCAACAAAAACAAATGTTTTTTAAATGCAAATATAAAGCCTTTAAATACAGTTTTATGAAAAAAATGCATAACTTATGTCTTTAAATACAGTTTTGTGAAAAAACATAATCTATAGTGACTAAAAACAATAAGAAAATGGTGTTTTGGTGGTGTGTGCTCGAAATAAGGACAATAAGATCATTAAATGCTCTTTAAAAGGGCATTCAGTACATGCATATCTAATTTTTGCCCTGTACAAAATATTGCTGAACTTTAAAAGATATTTGTATCACAAAACAAAAACTAGTAATGCTGCTTTTAAATTTCATTTGCTGTTTAACTTTTGTAAACATATTAAATAAAGTTATTAAATGCATATCTAATGCCTTTAAATACAGTTTTATGAAAAAACGTAACCTATAATGACTAAAAACAACTAAAAGTTGTGCTTAATGCTCACAACACTATTTCAGAGCATTCAGTACATGCATATCTAGAAGAATATAATTGTTTCAAATAATCAAATCAGAATATTTTCAAAAACCAACCTGCTAGATCTGCATGAGCTGAAGCTGTTAAAATGAAACGCTTTGTTAGTGGGTTTATTAGCTCATCCAAACGCATCCTATATACAAAATTAGCAAAAATATTTAAAATAATACAACGTGACAAAATTAAAGAGCAAAAAAGAGAAACATCATAGAAAAAAGCCATTTATTAAAAATGCTTTTGCACAAATTATTAATTAGTTCCCTCATTTTAGTTAAATTCGTGGGCATGTTTAAATTTTGTTCATGCAAAATGATTCTCATTTCCTGGCCAAGAATTTGTAATTTTTTTGCCCTGTGCAAAATATTGTTGGACTTTAAATGATATTTGCATCACAAGAGAAAAACTTACTTTAAATACTTTTAAAATCCATTAGCTGTTTAACTTCTGTAGCAACAAAAAAAAAAAATGGTGTTTTGCACTCAAAATAAGGACATTAACTTCATTTAATGCTCACAACAAAATATTAATGAACTTTAAAGGATATTTGCATCATAAGACAAAAACTAGTAACATTGCTTTTAAATTCCACTTGCTGTTTCACCTTTGTAAACATATTAAATAAAGTTATTAAATGCATATCTAATGCATTTAAATACAGTTTTATGAAAAACTTAATCTATAGTGACTATAAACAAAAAAAATGGTGTTTTGTGCTCAAAATAAGGACAATAACTTGTCATAACTAAATTCCATTTTGTAAACATATTAAATAAAGTTATTAAATGCATTAATCCCTTTAAATACAGTTTTGTGAAAAAAAACACAAACAAAAAATCGTGCTCAAAATAAGTACATTAACTTCATTTAATATTCACAGCACTATTTCAGAGCATTCAGTATATGCATATCTAGAAGGATATAATTGTTTCAAATAATCATATCATAATATTTTCAGTGACTAACCTTAGATTGGCATGAGCTGAAGCTGAACTGCTAAAATGAAGCACTCTGTTAATGGGTTTATTAGCTCATCCAAACGCATCCTATACACTAAAATAGTAAAAATTGTTTAAAATAAAAAATAATACAACATGACAAAATTACAGAGCTCCACATATTCCATGCATAAAAGTGAAAAAAAAAGCCATTAATTAAGAATGCTTTTTCACAAATTATTAAATTGTACCCCCACTTTAGGACAACTCATTTCTCTCATTTTAGTCAAATTCATGGCCATGTTTACATTTTGTTTTTGTAAAATGATTCTTATTTCCCCATGATATCATTTTTTGCCCTGTACAAAATATTAATGAACTTTAAAGGATATTTGCATCACAAGACAAAAACTAGTAAGGTTGCTTATGCAAACATATTAAATAAAATTATTATCCTCCGGTTTCATTGACAAGGCTTAAGCCTAGTCCTACACTAAAATGCATGTCTGGGCTGTTTTAACTGTGGAAAAAAACAAAACAAAAACTTGAACTGACTGATCTTAAAATTTTCAAAAAGTTTCATTGTTTTGTCTCAAGTGTTTTTATCTGGCATTTATAAAAGCTACTAAAATTAAACTATGACCTAATCGTGTCTTAACCTAAGCCCTGTCTGTGAAACTGGGCTTGAAATTATTTAAATGCATTAAATGATGCCTTCAAATACAGTTTTATGAAAAATGCAATCTATAATGACTCTAAAAACAACAAAAAAAATGTGGTTTGTGCTTAAAATAAGGACAATAAATTCATTTAATGCTCACAACACTATTTCAGAGCATTCCGTATGTTAAACTAGTTTGTGAACAAACCATTTTTTTTTGCAGAAATACTGCGCAACTGCTTTGCCCCTTAATGTTTAAAGCATTAATCAACAGTAAACAGGAATTACCAGCATTAATGTTTAACATATGTAAACAAAAACATCTCTAATCTGCTGCAAGTTAAATGTTAAACAGCTTTGAGAAAATAGGGACCGTTTCATAGCAAAACAAACCGAAATGAGAGCAATCGAGAGAGAATATTAACATCCCATTAAAATCAAATTGTATCTCTTTTCATGCAGTCAGAAACAATGCTGAATTAATGTTTTTCCCCCCTTCTTTTCCACAGGCAAGGAGAGTAGACGAGGTGCCAAACGGAGTGATTAAATGATATTGCGTCTCTTTAGTTCTCTTGGCAGATACCTGCCCTCGGGCATTGATTAGCTCTTTGTCTTACAGCGGAAAATCTACAGCAAACCGAAAGGATATGACTGCAAATTTACAGCCACGGTGGAGGGAAATAACTCTGTCTTTGTTCGGACGAAAAAGCTGGTTTATTTCCTGTGGTATAACACATAGTCAGGTGAACAGAATGAAGTGGTGTGCGTTTATTCAGGCCTGATACGGGCAAAGAGAAGCTGTAATACGCAAGGTCACGTACATCACCTCTGGGCTTAATTCATGTGACAGACCTTCACGGCCGGATCGTGTGTAACGACTTTGATGAGAAAACATCAAGTCGGTGGACCAAACCCAAAGGAAAAGAAACAAAGCGAGATCATGTTCAGCCGGAATGTACTGAAAGTACCTCAAAAAGTATATTACGAAATAGTCAGTCATGGTTTAAGCTGTTCTTGACTGATTTGCGAACCTTAAAGTTAGCATACAATGCCGTTTGGGACCAGTAAGATTTTTAATGTTTTTTATAGTTTGCTCATCATTGCTCATTTACTTGATCAACCCCCCCAGTTTATATTATTACAGTTTATAATGATGGTTTTCTATTTTGAAATATAATTTATTTATTTGATGCAAAGCTGAATTTTCATCAGCAATTACTCCAGTCTTCAGTGTCACATGATCCTTCAGAACTCATTAATATGCTAATTTATTATCAATGATGGAAACAGTTTAATGAATAAAACGTTTAAAAGAACAGCATTTATTCAAAATCTATTTTTTTTCGAAGTCTTTGCTATCGCTTTTTATCAGTTTAACACATCCTTGGTGAATAAAAGTATTCATTTCTTTCAAAAAAAGAAAGAATAAAAATATACTGACCACAAAGTTTTGAATGGTAGTTTATTGTCAGACCCTTTGCATCGTTCTGTGTTGGTGTTGCCCTTGTCACACCCCCGTTGGACTGTTATGTTGGTTTCTCCCTTGTGTCCTTATATGGTTTTCCTGTTCCGTATCTTGTTAAGTCTTTATTGGTTAATTACCAACACCTGTCCATGTATCGTTTGCACCCCTTTATAAGTTGTATTCAGTTCAGTGTTTGTTGTTGGACCTTGTTGTAAGTTTGGTGTGTGTCGTCCTGCTGTTCCTGTCTTCCCTGGTTTTGGATTATATTAAAGACTGTTTACTATATTTCGTCTTCGTTTGCCTCTATTTGACACAACCGTGACATTTATATTGTTACAAAATATTTCTATTTAATATAATAATAAATGCTGTTCGTTTTATTTATTAAAGCATCCTGAAAAACAAGTATCACAGGTTTCAACTAAATGTTAAGCAGCACAAATGTTTTTAACAGTGATAATAAATCAGCGTATTAGATTGATTTCTGAAGTATCATGTGACACTGAAGACTGGAGTAATGATTCTGAAAATTCAGCTTTGCATCACAAGAATAAATTACATTTTAAAATATATTCACATTGAAAAGAGTTATTTTACATTGAAATATTTTTTTTTCTGGATTTTGATCAAGTGTGGCCCTGATGAGCATAAGAAATGTCTTAAAAAAAAAAGAAAAAAAAGAAAATTGAAATCTTACTGATCCACACTTTTGAATGGCAGTGTATATGAGGAATAGTTCAACCAAAAATAAAATAATTTATTCACCCTTTATGTCGTTCCAAACCTATTAGTTTTTCTTTCTTCTGGACAAACTTAAATTTAAAATTAACGGTGGATGGGAAGATGTTTAGTGATTAATAACTCAAATGTTACTTAGTTCTTTACACACACGAATTATACTGTTTCTTAAATGAAACACAAGTAGTACAGACAACTTTTTTATATTATTATTATTATACATCCATAATATGCTTTTTTCAGCATTCCCAATTCAGACTCACTGTATGAAAAATGGCAGCATGAACATTCTGCAAAATATCTAATTTTGTGTTCTACAGGTAAATAATTGTAGAATTTGTTTTTTCCCCTTAAATGTGGTGTTCAAAATGATTACAGGAGTATTTTTTGGGAAGTTTAATGCTAGTTTTGGTGGTTAGTAACTATTGACTACCAATGGCCTAATAAAGCTTAATCAACTTGTTCTAGTAACCAAATAAATA
>JAHKKF010520291.1:0-22202 GCA_019740295.1 Labeo calbasu | reverse complement strand
TAGAGACTCAAAACACCTCTTTCTTCTGAAAACCAGAGCAATAACCAGATGTTTTCATTTATAGCGTTTAACAGCGTTTTATACTGTTTTACAACTACACATCAGAACAAAGATTATGATATCAGAGAATAAAGTTCTCTAAGGTGCACAGATGTGATGTTTTCCTATCAAGTACATCAGTTGACAGGATGTTATTCCGCTTTTCACAGTTGCCGAGGGTGTAATCATAAGCAAAGACGCTGTTTTTTCTCTGTAATAGGCACCATGCCCTGGTGTGAAACCCAAAAAATGACAACAACAACAACAAAGAAATCCCACCTTAATCTCAACGGGCCCAAAACACAAAAACGCATTTGATTCGAATAATGGAGTTATGCGTTTGAATGAAAATTGTTTACGGACCGCAAAAGGGATTATTCGTGGATTATTAAATTCGGCTAATTCTGTGATGTGATGGAAAAGTGTTATTAAAACGCTTTGACAGAATCAATGTTACGGTAAAGTGGAGAGGCACTGATGCAGGTTCTGCAAACTTGACAGCGTCTCATCAGCCATTCATAAGTGCTGAAATGCGCTCTGATTCGGAACGGTACGCGTAGGAACGTACATGTGAGCGCACACGAATCTATACCTTATTAAAGAAGCAAAATCAAAATATACATCATTGCTAAATCTATAAAACAAGCCTTTTTATGTGATTGTAGTGTGGGACATTTATAGAATTGCATATTGTTCAGTGCACGTCTTATGTTGTAGGTTTGGACACTGAAAATAAAGCCTAACCTGATACTTAGGCAAATCAGGTTCATGCCCATATCAGTATAATAGCTGAACTCAAACAGCTTCCAATCCAAAAACACATTAAAATCCCAATTGAGTTTCAAGTCATCATTCACAGATTGTATCTCTGTTCCAAAACCCAGCAAAGCTACATTTCAGCATCACAAGCCCTATAAGTGTCTTTTAAGTGACCAATCTAGGGCATACTACATAGGCATCCACGCACATACACTGGGGATAAAAAGGTGTAGAAACGATTTTCACGTATAAATTGCTAGTAAATTTGAGTAACACACTGAATTAAATGTAAAATTTTGATGTACAAAAACTAAAATAGTATTTTCTTATAAAATGCCTCACAGAAATTAAACAATACTCTTAAAAATACATGGTAGACAGACATATTTGGTGAAATTATATTTTAATTTACACTTAAGTATTGTTAACAATAATTTTAGCCTATGATTTTGGTCTAATCTGCACCAATTTTTAAGTTTCAAGTAGCTCTATTCTTTTTTTTCAGCAAATTTATAAAATGCATATAAATGTACTTAAAAACCAGCACTGCATAACATTCGATTGTTTTAAGTATAAACAAATAAAAACAAAAAAATGGTCTGTGTATTAAGACAAAATTACGATGGTGTTTTAGTGACGGTTTAGTTTTAGTAAAAAAAATTAAATAGATAAAGTTCGTAATATTTCGAGAATAAAGTCAAAACAATACGAGAACAAAGTAGAAATTACGAGAATAAAGTCAATATATTATGAGAATAAAGTCGAAATTACAAGAATAAAGTCGAAATGTTGAGAATAAAGATGAAATGTTTTGAGAATAAAGTCAAAATTACGAGAATTAATTCGTAGCAATTACGAAATTAAAGTTATAATATTTTGAGAGTATATTCTAGCCTATTGCACAAATGGCCTGGATTGGGAGCACCGGGAGATATTACAAAATCTCAGCTTTCAAATTCTGTCAGTTTTACAACAAAATACAAACAACATGTCTTAGTATAATGTATAATATTTTTTTTTACACTCTTTAATGTGGCATGACAGACGTTAAATATTATGTCCAATAACTTTTTCTCGTAACTTCGACTTTATTCTCGAAACATTTCAACTTTATTCTCGTAACTTCAACTTTATTTTTGAAACATTTCAACTTTATTCTCGTAACTTCGACTTCATTCTCAAAACATTTTGACTTTATTCTCGAAACATTTCAACTTTATTCTCGTAACTTCGACTTTATTTTTGAAACATTTCAACTTTATTCTCGTAACTTCGACTTCATTCTCAAAACATTTTGACTTTATTCTCAAAACATTTCAACTTTATTCTCGTAACTTCGACTTTATTCTCAAAACATTAAGACTTTATTCTCGTAACTTCGACTTCATTCTCAAAACATTTTGACTTTATTCTCGAAACATTTCAACTTTATTCTCGTAACTTCGACTTTATTCTAGAAACATTTCAACTTTATTCTCGTAACTTCGATTTTATTTTTGAAACATTTTGACTTTATGCTTGAAACATTTCAACTTTATTCTCGTAACTTTGACTTTATATTTGAAACATTTCAACTTTATTCTCGTAATTTCGACTTTATTCTCGAAACATTTGAACTTTATTCTCGTAACTTTGACTTTATTCTCAAAACAGTTTAACTTTATTCTCGTAACTTTTTTTATTTTTGAAACATTTTGGCTTTATGCTTGAAACATTTCAACTTTATTCTCTAAACATTTCAACAATTATTATTGAAACATTTCAACCTTATTCTCGAAATTTCAACTTTATTCTCGAAATATTTTGACTTTAATCTCGTAATCTTAGATTTTTTTTACTCTTTTGAATGTGGCACTAAAACGGCGTCATACAAAATACACTCTAGAAAAAAAAGTGTCTTAATATTTTATACAGTCTTCTCAAATTCCTTTTTAGATATTTTTACTGAAGAAAGACTTCAAAAATGGCTTAAAATGCTTGATAGGTTTTGGAACAGAGCATGTGTTTACTGTCAGATCCACAGTGCGGGTCTACTAGATCCATAAAATAAAACACAAAAAGCACAAAACTGTGAGCGCCGCATCTTTCCCAGCAGGCCTCATGCTCATGGTCTCCTAACACGTTTTCTCTCCCTGCTGAGTGACAGCAGACTACAAATACCTCAGGGTACCAAACATCATCTGGCATAATAATCAACAATTATAGACAGAAAAAAAACAATCCACCCAAACAAACTATTCGTACAGTGCCGTTGCCATGTTTTTGGGCATGTATAATGCTAAACAACATTATTTTTAGTCATAGTACATGTAGTACCACCATAGTTAATATAATTCCTTGATTGTCACTCACCTGATTTTCAGACAAATACACTTTTAGGTTTTTAACAAAATAAGAGCCTAAAAACCATTTGCGGAGACATTTGCGGTGACTGCTCTACCTCACAGCCGACAGTGTCTCTGCATGGTGACTGTGTACCGTAGGTGTTGAATGTTGGATTTACCTGCCCACAGGCGAGCCCCATTCCCCTTTCCCCCATTCCATGAGGACATGATAGATTCAGCTCCAGGGCATCAGCGCCAGACTCCTGTGAGATGGATGCAGAAGCCTCAGATTATTTACAAATAAATTCAATGCATTTTTCAGCTTTGAATCACAATCAAGCTGTGGACGTTCATATGCAACCCTCACACATGCCACATACATATATAATATATAGGAGGAAATTCACTTAGGAAGAACTGCATCCACTTTGAAGATTGCATACACTGCCTGCATTGTTTTTGTGCACACGGATTCATGCAAATTAGACAATATGCAAAATAGAATACAGCAGACTAGCACGTTCTGGTGTACTTTACTGAAACTGTATAGCATTGCTCTATCATTGTGATCCAGACACGTGAATTCCACATGTTTACTTATGGTGCACATTTCCGTCGTTTGATCATCTTTTGATGAATTACCCCTCTCGTGAATAGTCTTTTAAAAAATCATTGCAAAAAAAAAGCTTTCTAGAAGGACTTTTCTGAAATTTATACATCATCTGAAAGCTGAATAAATTTTTTTTTTTTTTATTGCTGTATGGATAGGATAGGACAATATTTGGCCGAAATACAACTATTTGAAAATCTGGAATCTGAGGGTGTAAAAAAGTTGTCCAAATTAAGTTCTTAGCAATGCATATTACTCATCAATAATTACGTTTTAATATATTTATGGTAGAAAATTTACAAAATATCTTCATGGAACATGATCTTTACTTAATATCCTAATGATTTTTGGCTTAAAAAAAAAAAATCATTTTGACCCGTACAAATATACCCATGCTACTTAAGACTGGTTTTGTGCTCCAAGGTCACATATACAATTAGTTACAATTAGCGCTATTTTTGTAAATAAGAATGTATAATAGGACAAATTCAGATTAAAAAAAAAAAGTGTGTGTGTTTGTGCTAAAAAGAATAAAATTTATTTAATTATGCATGGTGCAGCGCTATATTATCAAATTGGGTTCCGGATGTTTTGTAAATGAGAGGCAGGTCATTGCGCTGAATTACAGCATGCAAAAGTTGAAAAAAGTGTTAAGTGAATTTACCCCGCCAGTGTAATAAATAAATAAATTAATTAATTAATTAAAAAGTTAAAAGTGGAATAAAAAACAGCCTTTTATGAGCTAGTTTAACCAAAAAAAAAAAAAAAAAAAAATTAATTAATTAAATAATAAAACTAAATAAATACATTTATTTATATTAATAAATTTATTTATATTAATACATATTTTATTTTTGACCCCATGGACTTTACTGTATGGACAAAAACAGTTAAAATATTGCCTTTGGTGAAAGTCTTGCAGGTTTAAAAGGACATGAAAGTGACTAAATTATGACAGAATTTTCATTTTCACAGCTTTTTATGTTACATGGTTCTTTGGAAAATTATGTACTGACCCTAAAATATCTACTGTAGGTAGGCTTGTAGAAACTATAATGAATCATCGAGACAACTCACGAAACAAAAAAACAAAACTAAACATTTCTTCAATGCACTTTGGGTTCAGCAAAGAATGCTTTTCTTCTAAATATCTTTTCTTTTATTTTTGCATGTACAAAGTGTAACTAATCACATATACAGTCTTTCTGCATTGTACTTTCAAATAATCTTTCCATGCAATCTACGTCTATTCACCACGCGACGGCAAAAGGAAACACAAAAGACACACGCACAAGCTAATAAAGAATATAACTAAAAAACAAACAATTTTATTGTTTATCAGACTCAAGCAGATGCAAACAATGAGCGAAGCAAATCAACGCTGACTGAGACATCGGCTCTAAAATAGATGAGAGCGGTGATAAGTGTTCCACACGGATGCACGAGAGACGAGCGAGCGAGCGAGCGGGCGGGCGGCACGCAGACCGGGGTGGGGTGCGTAGCCGAGCCGAGTTTGACAGGCAATTACAGATCCACGGGGGCTTTAAACCACATCACATGGGGGATTTAAACAATTACAAAAAGCTCTACAAACCTGCCACAGTGACTCCATCTGTAGATTTATGATTTTCCGCAGACTGACAGCCATTAAAGGGGGAAAAGAATAATAAGCATTTTAGCCTTACAAAGTGCAGAGGACCATGAGGTGGGCTGATGCTATTTATCACTGTCAGCCGGGAGAACGGGACAAACCTGCCGCTCTTACAGGATTAGGCCCCAGATTTCATGGTCAATTAGGACCAAATACAGGTACAAAATGGATACAATGTGCCGTGATCCCAAAGCCAATTATCAATAATGTTTAATTTCACCCAGTTTCTTTTAAGCCCTTTATAGAAAGAGGAACGGGAGGAGGAGGAGGACGAGGAGGGGGCCGGCTTTCCTCTTCGCCCTCCCGTCCAACAAAAGGACCGACGCGCACACAGTGAATTAAGTGCTATCATCTCTCATCACGGTAAGCTGCTTTCAGAGAGAGAGGCCGGCAAGACGACTGTTTGATATTGCGGGCTTAGTACTGAGAGAGAAGGGATAGATTTAAAATAAGCCAAAAGAAGCAAAAACAACAACAACAAAACAGTCAAGAGCAGTTTGCTGGGACACCGAGATCTCTCTTTTCTAGCTGTATGAATTGTGAAACACAAGTGCCTGTCTATCAAGAAATATAGCCTTTGAATTCATAACTAGAAAAAAAAGTTAAAACCACAACACTAAGGTGTCTGCTAAAGGGTTCAAAAATAAAAAAAGATGTTTCTATGACAGATTCAGTGCATTTGAATCATTTCATTTAGAACCTGTTGCATTTTCTCTCAGAGACCAGTTAGTTATACAGCACATGTACATTGCAATTGCTTTTGGACTCAATTCACCAAAGAACCAACCAATTTTCTTAAAATGAGCCTCTTCATTTAAAGGGATAGTTCACCCAAAAATTGAAATTCTGTCATTAATTAATCACCGTCATGTCGTTCCAAACCCGAAAGATCATTGCTTGTTTTCAGAGCACAGATTAAGAAATTTTTGAAGAAATGTGAACCATGTGGACTTTTTTTAACAATGTCCTTCAAGCCCTTGAATGTGTCAGTTGCGTTGCTGTCTACGCAGGGTCATAAAGCACTCGGATTTCATCAAAAATATCTTAATTTGTGTTCTGAAGATGAACAAAGGTCTTACGGGTTCAGAACGACATGGGGGTAAGCAAATAATGACAGAATTTGTATTTTTTGGATGAACTATCCCTTTATGCCCACTACCCCGAATGTTGCATGTTACATTTAGTGACACATTTAGATGTATTGTGAAGATTTAGAAACTTTGTTTTCCACTTTTCCCTGTATATTAACACATTTAGAGTTTTTTGTAACAAAAATTCAAACTGAGGAGAAAATACAGTTTAAGAATTTAATCTCTGTTTAGGATCATAAACCACCAAGTTATATATCAAAAAGCCATCTTATCAACTGGTATCACCAGCCACTGTACTTTTTAGTAAAAATTTTAAGGGCATGCTCCACAACAGAAAAGATCTGGATCAAACCTGACACTGTCTTTGATAAGGATTATCAACTCTAAAGCTGATAAGGACAACATTACCCATCGCTGTCATACTCCCTGGATCAGTACAGCTAGTTTCTGATCTCAGGGGGCATTAGAGAGGAGGAAAAGCAGAAGAGGAAAAAAGTGTCTGGTGAAAAAATATACACTCAAAAGGTGAAAGGGACGGCAACAAAAGACACACACATAATAGATGTCCAATCTAGTCTTATTAAAGTCAATCATTACCTATTTAAGCAAACTGGCTTGCATAGAATGTTTTTTATAGACACGACCAGAATCGGTTGAATCTGCTTCCTGCTCTTTCACAGGATGTCGTCATTGAATAACACCCAACTAAAAGCACTATAAGCAACTTTTTGGGGATACCATGCATAAAATGTCCTTACCACCTG
Organism: Labeo calbasu; assembly: GCA_019740295.1. NCBI lineage: Eukaryota > Metazoa > Chordata > Actinopteri > Cypriniformes > Cyprinidae > Labeo > Labeo calbasu. The sequence continues at coordinate 14,964 of JAHKKF010520291.1, read as the reverse complement.
ACAGATATCACTGAAATAGGTGTCCTGAGAAATCAAATATCTCTCTGTGACACCCCTAGGCACTGTACAAAAAAAAAGCAAAAAAAAAAAAGTTAGCGATGCTGTGGAGGAAGCAAGCTACCTAAAATTACAGAAACAGTCTCCTCTAGAAGCAGGGTTGTGCACCATTTAGAACTGAATTGGGATTGTGTTTATAGTATAAAATGAATTGAATTGACATAGATAGATAGACAGATAGATAGATAGAATACATCGATGAATGGATAGACAGACATAGAAAGTTACAGTACATAGACAGATGGACGAACAGACAGACGGACAGATGAACGAATAGAAAGATACATAAAAGAAAGGATGGACGGCCGGACAGATGAATGGATAGAAAGATACATACACAGATGGACAGATAGAAAGATACATAGATGGACGGACGACAGACAGATGAAGGGATAGAAAGATACACGGACAGATGGACGTACAGACAGACAGATGCACAGATGGATGGGATGGACAGATGAAGGAAAAGAAAGATACATGGACGGACAGATGGGTGGATAAAAAGATACATAGACGGACAGATGGACAGACAGACAGATGGACAGATGAATGGATGGAAAGATACATAGATGGATGGACAGACCAATAAACGGATAGACAGATGGACAGACAGACAGATGGACAGATGAATGGACGGAAAGATATATAGATGGATGGACAGACCAATAAACGGACAGACAGATGGACAGACGGATGAAGAGGTTGAAAGATACATGGAAAGATGGACATACAGACGGATTGGCGGACTTACAGACAGACAGACAGATGAAAGAAAACAAAGATACAAAGATGGACAGACAGACAGCCAGACAGACAGCTGAATGCATAAAATGATACACAGATGGATGGCTGGACGGACGAACGGACAGACAGACGGACAGATGAACGGATAGAAAGATACATAGATACATGGACAGATGGACGGACAGATGGACAGACAGACAGATGGAAGAGGTAGAAAGATACATAGATGGACGGACAGACAGACAGATGGAAGAATAGAAAGATATGTAGATGGACGGACAGACAGACAGATGGATGAACAGATGAAGGGATAGAAAGATACATAGACAGATGGACAGATAGAAAGATACATAGATGGACAGACGGATTGACGAATAGACAGACAGACAGATAGACAGATGGACGGATAGAAAGATACATGGACAGATGGATGGACATACAGACATACAGACAGACGGATAGATAGATAGATAGATAGATACTGCTATTATCATCAGGATTAGTTTATACCAGCATCAATTTCTGAGCGAGAGACACATGCAGTGGTGCAGCCTGGGAAACTGGCATTTGAGTGACAGCAATGAGGCTTTTATTAGTTTAAATTCACGTATTCACAGATTCTGTAGCTATTCCACTCACGAACAACCGCACATTGCGCACTTATTATTGGGCCTGCTTTTAGCCATTTATCTGCAATCCACTGTTCCTTTTTCTTCTGCCAACTTTCAATTGGATAAAATAGGAACAGCTCACGGAGAGACTTTGACATTTATGAATTATAGCCTCAGGCACATCGTTATGATGTAATATTTCTCTCAAAGGCAGCGATTTTATGGAGGGGAAAGTAGCTGAGGAGAGGTGGCGGCTGCAAGTAGAATGGTTTACTTCAGACTGACACTTCTGTGAGGGGAAAAGAGAGAGAGAGAGTCCGGATGACACAGAGAGAGAGAGAGAGATGGGCGTGCAAGGGAGGGAAAGAAAGCATGAAAAAAAAAAACTTTTAAGTAGTATCCTTAGGCGAGGAACAGTGTTAAGTGTTCCCTTAGATTTCAAAGTGGGAATGAATGGTTGATTCTCTTTGAAAACGGAGTTGCCATGGCAACTGAGCCTTTATTTCATATTTGCTGGCACAGGTAGCTAAACAGCAGACGCGAGGAAGATGAGGCATTCAGACCACAGAGGAGTTCGCAGACCACTAAAACCCACGGCGCCAGACGAGGTCCAAAGACAAACGGTCTTTCACCGCTTCACCCCGATCATCCGTATCTCCCGCTCATCCTTTTCTCGTTTCATCTCTGACAACAGATCAATGCTTTCACTTTCATCCAGTATAGGTAAAAGAGCAAGACCTTCAAATCAGTCCTGTGCTCGTTTTGTTGGGGATTTTTCAAGCTTAAAGCATGAAGTGAAGTGTGCTGTGACACGGCAGCCGTACCCTGAAGCGATGTTCTCACCATACTTTACATCATCGGCTTGCCTTATGAATACACAATATGCAAAATGTACCTGGGCTCCAGTGACGGGGGATGTCAGGCGAATACATAATGACAGTAATACGGAGGGGGGTGGGGAAGCAGGAAATACCAGATGTCCATCTTTGCCGTTAGTAAAAGAGGGTTTTGGGTGGGTTTGACAGGCCGGTTTAATGAGGTGAGAGAGAGGATAGGGCGACGCGTCGATGTAATCGATAGCAGAATTAACACATTGACATGCGGACTGTTTACTTTCAGCCATTTTCTCTGCACAATTAAGCGCCTGAGATCTGCAAGTCAACTATGATTAATCCCGGGGTCACTCCACTGTCTCCCTCCATTTCCACTTAAAGTATCAAGGCCTGTGTTTATAACTCTAAATGCGTGTGCATAAGTGGTGTGTAGACATATCTGAGTGCTTCACTTCAGTAGAAAATGTTTGTGTGTGTGCGTATAGTCAGGGTTATGCATAATTCAGAAAATAGGATCCCTTCTAATTTATGAGTGTGAATTTGAATTAAAATTGTGCTACAACAAATCAAATTGAGTTCAGATTCGTAAACTGAATTGGAATTGAAAAGGCATAATCCATTATATGGTTCCTGGTGGTTCCTGGTACTGGGGCTAGTTGCCGCTGATGCTGTTTTTGGGGTAGATGCCATTTGATGTTAAAGCCATTTTGGGGTTGATGCTGTTTGCAGGTCATGTCAATTGAGGCCAATTCTGTTGTTGGGTTGAGGCCATTAGAAACTGATATTGTTTCAGGGTTGACAACATTTCGGGGTTGATCCTGTTGAAACCTTTCAAAGATTATGCGTCTTTGGGGTTGACGGCATTTCAGGGTTAATATTAACTGAACTCAATGCCTTTTTGGAGGCTGTTGCCATTTTGGTTGATGTCTTTTTGGGGTTGAAGCTGTCTAAGAGCATTTTGGGGTTTATGGTGCTTGGCCTTGATGCTGTTTTAGAGTTTACACTATATGAGGTTGATGCCTTCTTGGAGTTGAGGCTGTTTGCAGATTGGGGTTGATTACTTTTGAAGCTGATAACATTTTAGGGTTGATGTCTTTTTGGAATTTATGCTGCTTGGGGTAGATGACAATTCAAGTTTATGTCTTTTGGGGTTGAGGCCATTTGGAGCTGCTAAAAATTTGTAGCCGATGTCTTTTTGGAGGTGACGCCTTTTGCAGTTGATGCTGTTTTGGGGTTGAAGCCAGTTTAAGCTGATGTCTTTTCGGGGTTGAGATCTTCTGCAATTGAGGTTGATGCAATTTGAGGCTGTTTACAGTTGATGCCAGTTGAGACTGATGCCTTGTTAGGAATTTGAATCTTTTGATTGTTGATTGTGTTTCCTGCTGATGCCATTTCATGGTTGTTGGTGATTGTAATTGCTGCCTTTTTTGAGGGGGTTGAGGCCATCTGAAGTTAAAAGTGTTTCAGGGTTGATTCTGTTGATACTTTATGAGGATAATGCCTCTTTGGGGTTGAGGGCATTTGCCATCTTGGAGCTGAGTTGATGCAGTTGATGGAGTTTGGGTTGATGCCATTTTGGCTGGTGTCTTTTTGGAGTTCTGATAGCGTTTTTGTGTTTATGGTGCTTGGGCTTGATGCCCTTTTGGAGTTTATGCCAACTAAGGTTGATGCCTTCTTGGAGTTGAGGCTGTTTGAAGATCAGGGCTCATGTTGTTTGAAGCTGATAACATTTAGAGGTTCATGTCTTTTTGGAATCGAGGCCTTTTTGCAGTTGATGCTGTTTTGTGGTTGCAGCCAGTTTAAGATGATGCCTTTTTGGTGTTGAGGCTTTCTGCAGTTGATAGCATTTTGAAACTGATGCCGTTTTGAGCTTGATATCAGTTGAGGTTGATGCCATTTGAGGCTGTTTACAGTTGATCCTAATTAAGATTGATGCCTTTTTGGAGTTGCTTGATGCCGTTTTGGATTTTATGCCAATTGAGGTTGATGCCTTCTTGGAGTTGAGGCTGTTTGGGGTTGATGCCATTTTGAAGCATTTTGGGGTTGATGTCTTTTTGGAATTGATGCCATCAGTATGTTGACGCTGTTTGGGGCAGATGCCAATTCAAGTTTATGCCCTGCGGGGTTGCGGCCATCTGTAGCTGGTAACATTTTGTGGTGGGTGTCTTTTTGGAGGTGAGGCCTTTTGCATTCAGCACTGTTTTAGGGTTGAAGCCAGTTCAAGTTGATGTTTTCTGCAGTTGACAGTATTTTGAAATTGATGACATTGAGGTGGATACCAGTTGAGGATGTTTAAAGTTGATGCCAACTGAGTGGGACTCCTTTTTGGAGTTGAAGCAGTTGATTGTGTTTCAGGGTTGTTGGCGATTGCAATCAGTGCCTTTTTTTGGGGTTGAGGCCATCTGCAGTTAAAAGCATTTTGGGGCTGATGCAGTTTAGTTTCACTGCAACATCCTGGGATCTGGACAACTCCACTCTCACAGATGGACCGGCCTGATGATGTCTGGTCTGGGAAGTCCTCTCATTTTCTCTCTTCCATCCCTCCTTCCCCCTCTCCATCTCTCCTCCCATCTCATCCAGCCATCAGCGGCTCACTCCTTGGCATCCTCTGTCTCATCCCTCTCAGCTTCTTGGCAACATCAGATTAGTTGCTTCCGAAGAGCATTTCCCGTAAATGTAGCCTACTTTAGATCCAGGATTAGCTGCCAGTGATTCAATAAAGGGCTTTTTTTTTTGGATAACAGTAAATGTTGGTTTTGCAGTTTGGTACAGGACAGTATGTGATGGCGTGGGTACACATCCAGTGTTATCAAAAGAGCCAAATTATCCCTAAGGGAAGAGGTTATTATTTCACAACTGTGTGTGTTCACAAATTAGCATAACAAAGACTCACCTCTGCCATTTTGGCAAGCTCGGTCCAATCAGCTTTGTTGTAGCTACACATTATGCTGGATATGACAATCTATGGGGGAGAGAAGAATGAGAGAGAGATTTCAGCATGGACAGAATTCAAGAACAGGTTTTCTTTGTCTCACCTTGTGGCCTTTAACAGAGGACCGTTTCATTGTGTACAAAAGGTTTCCCCATCAAGGTCCCATTTCGGCACATTATAAAATGGATCTGAAGGCCATTATCTTGTCTTTAAAAAGCAGCTGCCGCCTTCTCCTCAACCCTCAAAGTCACAAAATCAATATTTATAATTCACAAGACCAGGACAAATCCACTGTTGCGCCGCCTTTATTAAAACAGTATCAAGCCCCAGAGCAGGGTGTTAGATAAGAGCATTTGCTGGATTAGCCTGCGCCGTTTGTTGTTTCTTTTTTCCTTCGGACACACAATAAGCCAGTCATAAAACGGGTTACCGAAGGTCTGTTTCTCAAAAACAACTCCTGGTTTTCAGTAATCACGGACATAAAAAGCTTTTGAAACCGCGCCGAGCGTACCATAGCACCAATTCTCCAGAGACGGACTTTCTGCCCACACTTGCTAGTGGAAAGAGGAGCTACCAGGTCAACATTTCAGCACGCTGTGTCCCTCGCCTTGATTTTTCTCCAGGAAAAATCTAACCGCGTTAACCGCATATGTGGCCGCACTCCATTATGTGGCTAATAGCTGCAGAGCTGTGGAGAAAAACCCTGCATTGAAGGCCAGCCTATCTTGTGCGCCTTGGTCCAACAATGCGATTACATCTAAACTCTTGTCTCATCAGATGTCCATGACTTACACTCGCCGCTGATGAGGTGGAGGTGGGCGGCACGGGGGACGGTGAAGATTGGTGCTAACAACGGGAGAACAGGAGTCCAGGGAGACTCGGAGAAAACTGATTTCATGGGAGGATATTAAACTTGGAGGCTGTGTTGTCCCCCCGGGACAAATTTCCGCTAGATATAAATCTCTCGGGCATTACGCTTTCCCAAAAGCAGCAGGCAGTTAGGCGCTAAGCTTAGCCCACCTACACGAGAGCAGAAAATATTGCCAAGTTTTAGGGGGCAAATAAAGTTAAGCACTCTGACATTTACCGCCGTGATTTACAGTACAACACTGACATATAAGTGATATTTGATACACCCTGAAATAGTGTTTGGTAATATTACCATAAACCCCAGGCCATCGGCGAGCAGCGGCGGGGTTCCTAAAGAAGACGAAGACATCAGCGCCGCAGGCGTCATTTCGGGTATTATACGCGACGCGAGTATTCTGTTTTGATTTGGGCTTGACCTTTGCTCGCTTTACCGTCACGTTATTGCAGAACGGCCCTTGAGAAGCTGGAGAGGGATCTAGTTTTAAGTTTATTAACACCAATCCAGCCTGAGCCCCCCTGCCGGAGCGTCACATTAACCGGTGCCGAGGCTGCGGGGTTTGAGGAAGATCGGGGATTACCTGGTTATAAGCTCAATAACCTCCCTCCGGGCGAGCGCCTCCGAACCCACCTTACACTCTAACAATGTGTCTCCATGGAGATGAGTTACCTGGAGGCCATATGAGAACATGTGGAGCGATGATTCCCGCCGATTCTCTAACGCAGTGCTGTGACCATTTCCTAATAATGGGAAAAAATGGAAGCGCTGATAACGGCAGACCACAATTTGTCCAGTTCCGAGCCACAGCAGCCAGAGCAGCATCCTGATGAGGTTTCTTTTTCAGGAACCGTAAAGAGAGCGTTTAGCGCAGCGGGTGTACATGTGAGGGATTGTTGGCTATGAATTGCACGGGAACCAAAGCAACCTGAAAGTTCACCAGCCTGATCTCTCCCTCTCAGAATGACAAACAGAAACTATAATCATGCTAACAACACACTCAGAGTCTTCTATACCATTCGTTGCATTTAAAGGAACATAAAAGCATGCATTCGCTCTTTTGTTTGATAGAAGATTTAAAGACAAAATTGAAATCGAAATTGGTGTTTTAGGCATTCAGAATATTATGGTGTCTATTTTTGGGGGCCTGATTTTTTCATCTGCCTGATCCAAAACTCCTTTAACAGTTGAGGTAGAAAGTTTACATACACTTTGAAGAATCTGCAAAATGTGAATTATTTTACCAAAATAAGAGGGATCATACAAAATGCATGTTATTTTTCATGTAGTACTGACCTGAAGAAGATATTTCACGTTAAAAATGCTTACACATAATCCACAAGAGAAAACAATAGTTGAATTTATATAAATGACCCCGTACAAAAGTTTACATACACTTGATTCTTAATACTGTGTTGTTACCTGAATGATCCACAGCTGTGCTTTTTGTTTAGTGATAGTTGTTCATGAGTCTCTTGTTTATCCTGAACAGTTAAACTGCCTGCTGTTATTCAGAAATATCCTTCAGGTTCATTTTTGTGTATTTGAACCCTTTCCAACAATGACTGTATGATTTTGAGGTCCATCTTTTCACACTGAGGACAACTGAGGGACTCATACGCAACTATTACAGAAGGTTCAAACGCTCACTGATGCTATTATTTTCTCTTGTGGACTATATGTAAACGTCTTTTACATGAAATATCTTATTCAGGTCAGTACTAAATAAAAAATAACATGCATTTTGTACGATCCCTTCTTATTTTGGAAAAATAATTAACATTTTGTAGATTCTGCAAGGTAAATGTAAACTTTTGACCTCAACTGTATGTGTTTTGAAATTTAATCCGATTTTTACGTCAGTTGTGTTGTGACAGGAAGACTTAATTAAAACACTCAATATGTTTTTTTTATACTGATATTACATTCATATTTGGATACTGCCTTCATGAATAAACATAACCGATAGCAAAACATCTATTATCTGTCTCTGATACAAAAACTAGTTGCAGTTTGTTTAAATTTTTAACAAACACATATAAGAAAATATATAAGTGTAAATAAAATATATAAATATATCTGAAATGAGGAGGCATTTCAGAACTTATATATATATATATATATATAACAATTAAATTTTATTTTATATTTTTACATTAACAATGTGATCAATATTCTATTTATTAAAGCCAAATATGAATCTAATCAAGTTAGTGTTTTTAAGTATTTTACAGTTATTGCAAAATAATAAGTCAAGGTGATAACAATTTAAACAATATAACTTTTAACTATTTTTGAATTTTTGTTTGGTCAGACAAAGAGATTTACCTTAAATTTTACCAATTACTCACTAAAAACTCTCACAGATCATTATCTCGTGTCATCTTATATTGACGTTAAAAAAAGTTTATATTTATATTTTTTTATTTATATTTTATATTTTAAATTAGTCTTCCCATTATCGCCATTATATTGTTCATTCAGACTGATTTGCGAACACAGAACGCACATGAACACAAGAGGCGGGATTTAATGCAAGAACCAATCACAGCCGATCATAACCAGTCATATCCAATCATTGCCTCCTGTCATGTGACGTTCCCCAATTCATTCTCATTTACCCCCCACCAAAACCACAGCGCACTTTAGGGGGTCTGTTAAAACTCAATGGGCTCAGGGGAGGTGAAAGAGATGCGGACTCCTGCTGTAACTGTATTTATAATTAAAATATCTGTTTTGTTTTTTTTTTCCAGAAGATAAAGACTGAGTATCTTTAAATGCATATATATATATATATATATATACACTGTATATACTTAAGATTTAATTAGCATAATCTTTCTGGTTTAACAGAAAATATGCTCGTCAAGCAATTTCTTAGGGGGTCTACGGCAGCAAAACATGTCTCAGCTCAGTCAGGGCCCTTAAAAGGAGCTTCTCTCTTTCTCTCTCTCTACTCTCTCTTCACCTTGTTTCAGAAAGAAGCGATACATCTCTGCTGCTTTCATCCTCAGTACAAAAGCCGCCCCAGTGAATGCTGGGCATCACTTCCATTAGTGCTGCCCGTGATTGCCGTCAGAATGTCCTGCAGAAATCAATTAATCCTTTGATATTTCTTGAGCACAAAAAGAAACCCAGATACAAGAATCTTAGAAGTGAACAAATGAGTTGTCATTTTGTAATTTCAGCAAGCATATGCCGCTCCTGCTGTACCGACACGACGGCTAAATTAAAAAAAAAAGTACTTATGGATGGAGCTAGCTCACATCATAAATATTTGGATTTCATTAACAAACATGAGGATCACATTACTATGAATAATAAATGGAACAATGAGAAATGAATATTGAAATCATATTCAAATTTTATGACTTCAGAGCCAAACCACTGAGGAAAAATTGAAAATAACTAGCTACCACAGAGAGTCCCATGCGGGTTTTACCATGTACCTCCTCCCAACAGTTTTCTCTTCTCAACATGTTCATGTCACATGCATATCTATGTTCATTAATGCCGAAAAAAACCCAGCAGCTGCTCTTATTAAAGACTCTAATTCAAGCTGAATGTTCTTATATTCTCACACCTTGTCCAACTAGCAACGAATCCATAAAAATCACATCACTAACTAGCAGGGACTGTCAACACGGTGACACATCATGACATTTTGACGGACTCGTCCCTTCTATTTTTGACGTGTCACGCTAGTGGATCTCACTGGTCCATTTTCTACTTCAGGTTTCTGTGTCCAACTTACATTGTCAGGGAAGTCAGCTTTGAGCTCCGTCACACTTTGGCACCAATAGGCAGCCGTCTTCTCACTGATCAGCTCGATGTTCAGGAAGGAGCCCTGGCCGGGACCAAACAGCGGTCCGGAAGTGGTTCCACGCACAATACGTGGAGACACATTGGTGACCAAATCCTGAAAAAGAAAGAAGAGAAAATGATCGAACTTAAAGAATTAGTTCACTTCCAGAACAAAAAATTACAGATAATTTACTCACAATTTTGTCATCCAAGATGCTCATGTCTTTCTTTCTTCAGTCGTAAAGAAATTATGTTTCTTGAGGATAACATTTCAGGATTTCTCTCCATATAGTGGACTTCAATGGTGCCACCAAGTTTAAACATCCAAAATGCAGTTTAAATGCAGCTTCAAATGGCTCTAAACGATTTCAGCCAAGGAATAAGAGTCTTATCTAGCAAAACGATCAGTCATTTTTGAAACAAATTGAAAATTTATATACTTCTAAACCTCTAATGCTCATCTTGTCTCGTCTCTGCGATGCACATGCGTAGTCTGTGTAATCTAGGTCAATATTCCAATCTCGTTTTCTTCTTCAACTTCAAAATTGTCCTGCATTGTTGTTTTACCTTTTTTTGTAAAGGGCGTTTGATGATCTCTGCATGTTCACTTTGTAAACACTGGGTCTGTACTTCTGCAGCGATGTAGGGCGATTTTGAAGTTGGGTAAGAAAACGAGACGGGAGTTCTCGCAGACCTGGACAGGATGGACATTTGAGGTTAAAAAGTACAGAAACAACCAATCGTTTTGCTAGATAAGACCATTCTTCCTTGTCTGGGATCGTTTAGAGACATTTGAAGCTGCATTTAAACTGCATTTTGGAAGTTCAAACTCACATGCACCAATGAAGTCCACTATATGGACATAATTCCTGAAATATTTTTCTCAAGAAACAATTTCTTATCGACTGAAGAAAGAAAGACATGAACATCTTGTAAGTAATCTGTACATTTTTGCTCTGGAAGTGAACTACACCTTTAAGCAGTTACCATTCAGATCAAAGACTCCTTCAGAGGTACGTGACCTCGTGCCACCTCCATTAGAGACAAATAATTAGCAGCATACTAGGGGAAAAGACCTACACCTACAATTTTGCCTCGCTCCAGCCATCCCAACAGACTCCCCTACTATAAAATATGCTCCGCGGCTATAATTTCTGTGTAGAACAACATAAAGAAGACAATTACGACTATATTCTACAGAAATTCATGACACAAATTCAATAGCGTTATTTCTCCTTCCCTCTCCCAGGGGGCTTTGAAGTGCAGCTAAATTCATATTTAATCACACACGTTTGAAATTGTGCCGTGCAGTAGGGAAAATGAAGTCTACTTGAACCACAAAAAAAGGGTTTTTACATTACAAAATAAAGTCATTCATCCATCAGTTCGCACTAATATCTTCCCTTCCTCACACTTTCCCAGACTACAATTTATACATGTAGCAAAGGCTTGTCTTTTCTCAAAAGTGCCAGCATGCCCACAAGCCTTGATAGATGTTCTCTGTACTACATTAAGCTGTAGTTGAAAATTCATCTCTCGGCGTCAGAGTCCCTAAGGATTCCCTGCCAAACTGCTATAATATTCATCACTGATTGGATGTATGGAGTACAGGTCATCCTGGACGGACAGTAATCAGTCCACGCGGTAAATTAGAAGCCAAGCTAATGAAGCTGGCAGAGTCGCGAGGATCGTGGCATCCGGTGAGCCGCTATTGGGTAATGGCTTTGGCCCTCGAAATGAGGTTCAACCAAGCCAATGAATTGATGCTCTCACCGATGTAGATGCATCTTCTGGGGTTTGAGCCAAGAAATCTGTTGTCATATTTCAAACCCTATGTGTAAATGACAAATGAGAATATATTTACAGGTTTTTGCAGCGATGCTGAAGAAGAACCATTTTTGGTTCCCCAAAGAGCCTTTCAGCCTTTCAGTTTTTGTGAAGAACATTTTTAAATCATCTAAAGAACCTTCAATCAGTAGAAACGGAATTTATTGGCATTGATGGTTCAATGAAGAACTTCCACAGAACCTTTCCATTCCACAAAAGGTTCTTTTAACTGTTCACAGAATGGTTCTTTGAGAAAGCTAAAATTGTTTGAAGCAAAGGAAAAACACTCTTTTAGAACTTTCATTTTTAAAAATGTCCCATGGTGGTTAAAGGTTCTTCACGAGACAATATATGGCAATTAAGAACCTTTAGTTTTAAGAGTGTATGGTTTTCTGAGGGTTAAAAAATGAAAATTCTGTCATTAACTACTCACTCTCAGTGAGCTTCGTTTATCTAAAGACACAAATTAATACGTTTTTGATGAAATCCAAGAGCTTTCTGACCTTTTATAGACAGCAATATAACTACCACGTTCAGGACCCAGAAAGGTAGTAAGGACAGAAATTGTTGAATAAAGCAGGGTTCTACACTTACGTTTCTTTTTAGGAGCACTCCTAACTAAAAAAATTTAGGTGCACCTTCTAATCAATAATTTAAAAAATCTGATCAATTAGCCTTCCCATTACGATGTGGTATTTGACTCCTTACATTGATTTACAGGGAAATTTTGTTTTTACCTTTGTAATGGCATTTTTCTAACTTTATAAAACGTATGTCATCTTTTATGTCAAATGTTTTTACAAAATTATATTTTAGAAGCTTTTTAAAATTTCTAATTAAAGCAACCAAATAAGAAAAAGTAGAATAACAATAAGTTACCAATCAAATGGAATCAGTATTAATAAAATACATTTTAAATAAGTAAATGAATACTACAGAGATGGCATATAAAAACACAAAAGTGGCATGTAGGTGTATTTTCATATATTTAAAAGGTCATAAACTATACACTTTTTCTGAGATTTTAGCAGAGCTGTTTGTGTTGCACATTACAGATGACAATGTTAGCATCTGTTAATTTTAAATGTTGGAGAAAACTGGTTAATTTTGAACTTTTTTGCTCTATTTTCATCTTTCGGGTTTAAAGTGGATATTGTGTTAACGTCACACTTTGTGACGTGGCAACGGACTATAGTACTTCGATGACGCGTTGGTGTCTCATTATTATTCATGAGGCTGCGTGCTCTTATCCTATGAGAAGACGCTTTGCCTAATTATTCACAACAGCGTGTGTTGATTTGCTGTGACAGACGCTTCAAACTGTGAGAGAGCATATATTAACTGAGAAAAACGTTCATGGATCGAAGGAGAGTGCTTGTTTTTGTTTGCTTTGTAAGAGTTTGGCACAAACGCGATTCATTCATAAGGTGAGTGTTATAGCGGTTTTTACAACTACTTGACGCAACCCATCAAAAGTATTGTAAACGCTGGAAAATAAGCCTTAAATAGTTAATAGAGGTGCAACAGCGCGTTCATATGCATGTTTTCGCTGCAGAGTGCAAATGGCTGTGCATTTATTTGTGTTGTTAACTCAATGGGAGCGAAATGAAACTATCTAAACCGTCTGAACAGGAAGTTGACTCTCTCCCCTCTTCCCCCTCCGCTTCACAGCGCACCACGCCCACTATTGCAGAAGTATCTCATTTACAAACTCGCTTAAAAACATTAAAAGCTGTCACTCATCTTAGTTCATCGCAATCTCACAAAGTCTCACATTATAATCAACGAAGCTCTCTACACTGCAGAATGAATCTGCACTTTGTTTATGAAAGGTACATGAGATATGTCGGTGATACATTACTCAACGTTGCAAAAACAAGTAGAAACCTTAGAAAGCTTTGTAAAGTCTTTATTTTTATTTTCTTTGTGCACAGAAAGTATTCTCATAGCTTCACAACATTACAGTTGAACCACTGATGTCACATGGACTATTTTAACAATGTTCTAACTACCTTGAATGCCTTGAATGTCAGATGTATTGCTGTTTATGAGGCTCAGAAAGCTCTTGAGTTGCATCAAAAATATCTATAATTGTATTCCGAAGATGAACAAAGGTTGTAAGACCTTTGAAACAACACAAGGGTGAGTAATTAATGACAGAATGTTCATTTTTTGGTATTCTGGTCTCCTATCTTATGTAAAAGAAAGTAACAGCACACCTCCTCAAGTCGCATGATTTGAGGTATCATTAATGCCTGTAACACAAACGGTGTGGGACCAAATATGCGTTGACGTTTAATACTGAAGGTTAGGGGTTTGTTCTAATCCTTAGCAAGCATCATTAATTAAAGACAAAGGGGGACTGGTTTTAATCCAACGCGTCTAAGGCCGCGGCGCCGAGAGGCTAAAGGGTTAAGAAATTACATTTCGTATTTCGTCTTCTTCTCTCGCTGTGAAAATTGAACCGATAAACTCAACAGAACAAACAAAAGGGAGTGACAGCTTAATCCTTTGAACTCTGATAAACCATCCATCATAATTTAACAGCGTGAGAGGACGATTTGCATATCCTAATTAGAACCTACGCCTTTACAGAACAATTACAATAATGGCACGCAAACTTCATTTTACAACATTCGAGCACTTTTCAAGCCACGGAGACAGGAAACTTTCATTGAAAATGTGATCTAATTAGCATGAGTTTGATTTAGAAGTGAGGCTCCAAATGTGTGGTTTGTTTTTGTGTTACTCATTACGCATTTTTAATTCATTTTAATTAATTTTAATATAAGTTTATTTATTTCTCGTGCTTGCAAGTAATTAAATCATTATTGTTAGTGCCCATACTTGTGCTTAGGGATTTTAACAAACTTCCAACTTTAAGTATTAAACATGCAGCTTGTGCTGTGGACATGAATGACAACTCAAATCACGCAGCTTGTTTAGAAAAGCTGTGAACAGACTTCTGATTGTCACCTGGCGGACAATAAAACAGAAAAATACAGAATTAGAGATGTGAGCCATATCTAAAGATAAAAATATTATAGAGGCTATGACAAGCAATGCTCTAGTTCACTGGAAACCATATAGAAATGAACTAAAAACATTTGTAAGGCCTTAGCAGTCAGATATTAATGGCCTGGTAATTGCAAAAAACACTCTAGCTTCATGACAGTGAGTTTATCAATAAATAAAATGAAATAAAATAAAATAAAAGTCAATTTTATCACTTTACTAATATAGGTGGATTACCAATAAATGAATAAATAAATAAATAAGGAAACATACATG
>JAHKKF010520290.1:0-13887 GCA_019740295.1 Labeo calbasu | reverse complement strand
ATAAAAATCAATAATTTTGACCCACACAATGTATTTTTGGCTATTGCTACAAATATACCCCAGCGACTTAAGACTGGTTTTGTGGTCCAGGGTCACATATCAGTTTTTTTTGTATCTCACAACTCTGACCTTTTTCTTGCAAATGTGAGTTTATATCACAATTCTGAGAAAAAAGTCAGAGTTACGTGAAAAAGTCAGAATTGCGAGATACAAGCTCAGTTTTGCAAGGAAAAAAGTCAGAAATTGTTTTTATCTCGCAGTTGTGAGTTTCTATCACACAATTCTGAGAAAAAATCAGAATTGTGAGTTTATATCTCACAGTTCTGACTTCTTTTTCTCAGAATTGCATGATACAAATTCGCAATTCTGACTTTTTCCTCAGAATTGAGAGAGTTGAAACTTGCAGTTGTGAGTTATAAAGTCAGAATTGTGAGATACAAATTCAGTTTTGCAAGAAAAAAATCAGAAGAAGTTTTAATCTCGCAGTTGTGAGTTTCTATCATGCAATTCTGAGAAAAAGTCAGAATTACGAGTTTATATCTCACAATTCTGAGAAAAAAGTCAGAATTGCAAGTTTGTATCATGCAATTCTGAGAAAAAGAAGTCAGAATTTGGGAGATAAAAAAGTTGCAATATCCTCTTTTTTTATTTTTTATTTAGTGGCATAAATAGGCTTCCATACATTACGGTAGAATGTTTATAGAATTTTCTGAAAATTCCAGAGAAGTCACAAAAATTGCAACCACAACATCATTTCTACCACATATCAGTGTATGTATTGTCTGATATTATTCTGTGATGAAAATGACAGCCATGGAAATTGCATTGTTAACAGTTTTTAGAATGTAATGGTAAGATGTACAGTTGCCATTTTTAATATAAACTCGCAATTCTGACTTTTTTTCTCAGAATTATGAGATACTAACTCGCAATTGCGAGTTATAAAGTCCAGTTATGAGGAGAAAAAAAGACTGATATGTTCAGAGAATTGGGAGTTTATATCTCACAATTCTGACTTAATAACCCGCAATTGCCAGTTTATATCATGCAATTCTGACTTTATAACTCGCCATTGCGAGTTTATATCTCACGATTCTGAGAAAAAAAGTAAGAATTGCGAGTTTGTATCACGTAATTCTGTGAAAAAAAAAAAGAGTCAGAATTGTGAGATAACAGGTCGCAATAACCTTTTTTAAAAAATTTTATTCAGTGGCGGAAACGGGCTTCCATACTTTACAGACACTGTTGTCTACTTTATAAACAAGTACACTGCTTTTCCAGAACAAATTTTATTTTTAGGTTTGGTGGAAATGCCTGGAAAATATTTTAATGTGGAAATACTTAATTTTAATACGTTTTAGCATGTTTTTGTGATGGATTTTTTTTCATACTATAAGATTATCCCCCAGTTTCACACACATGGCTTAAGCCTAGTCCTAGACTAAAATGTAAGTCTAAGCTGAAAGTTGAAAGTTGCACTGACCGATCTAAAAATATATCAGTGCCTTTGTTTTGTTTCAAGATGCACACCAGTAATGTTTTTTTTTTCTAAGGCACGTTTATAAAAAATACTTTTTAATTGAACTATGGCCTAATCCCGGTTTAGGCTAAGCCCTTTCTATGAAACCAGGCTTATATGTCTGTAGTCAAAGGTCACTGTTGGACGTGTAAATGTTTTTTAATTTGAATAAAAATCAACCCTCAGAACACAAACTTGCTAAAGTTCAAGGAAAAACAAAAACACTAAAATATGCAAAAATCTTTCTGTGATAGTGCTGCTGCTGTGGTTATGAGAAGACAAACTGCATTGTCTGCTTATCGTTTACACATGCAGCAGCTTGAGCCAGTGACTCATTCTCTGTCTCTCTCGCTCTCTTCCTCTTGTAATGTTTCGATAGAGAAATTCAAACAGGTACAGAACAATAAAGCTCGCTGGAGAGAGCCACTATCACACTGTAAGCATTGTTATACAGCAGTTTAATGAAGTTGGCTTGTTTTTCAAAAGCTGCGCAAAATTTAGGTTCACCTCATTTGAATACATTTGTTCAACAGCTTGAGCACAATGACTCATTCACACGTCTTCTCTCTCTCCCCCCATATTTCTTTCCCTTTCACACTTGTACATCCTGTATTCCTCCAATACATTCCCTAGTGTGATCATTAAAGCAAAATCAAGAAGTGAACTGCGAGTAAGGTTACCATAGGAACTGATTGGCGGGCCATGATTTGGACTCTATTCATATACTAGGCATTAGGAGGATTTTGCAGCCCGTTGCCTGGTTTCATTAGAGGCTGATATCGGTCGGGATGAGTCTGCTGCTCGGCCAGAGGAGACGGTTGCTAGGCGGACATGCGTGCTGTGTGGGAGTGCTGCCTTGAGACCACCAATATACAATCTGTTATCTCAGATGAATCCTTTTCTTCCTAAAAAAAATGAGCTCGTCTTCTGTTCTAGATGTGGCTTCGCTCGGCAGCTAAAGCAGACAGTGAGTTATGAGTGCTGGGACCTGCCCGCACCAAAGATTTATCTAAAGTGATCCAAACATGTAAAGAAGCTTAGTTGAGCCCAGAATGATTCATCACGTTTTTGTTGATTGCGTCCCACAGCTCTCATGTGTCTGTCTTCCTAACAATCACTCCCCTGAACGTCCACATCCTCCTTCGACGGACTCGAGGGCCTCATCTGTTTCTGCTGACAGAGGGAGGACGGAAACGGTTGAGACAGTGGAATTATTCCCATTAGAGGATCTCATTTACTATGGAAGGGGCAAATCAGAACGGATGACGGGTATTAATATTAAGGATTCTGTAGTGCTAAAAACAGCATCTGTTTGACAGAGACAGAAGAGCCGGCTGTTAATCACGCGTGGGGCTCGTATTGCCTCTAGACTCTTCAAAAGGGCCGCTGCTACCCCTCTATCTGCAAGTCTCAGTTTGTGCTGTATATGCAAACAGGAGCAGAAATCTGTATGAACAGGTAACCAAGGCCCTTTTCAATGACTGTAACCATAGTGAGATTGCGATCCTAACGTTATTGATAAACAGCAAAGAATCAATAACTTATGACATATTATACACTACAATTTTTAATGTTTTTTTTCTGTTTTGTTTTTTAAGAATTCTCTACTGTTCACCAAGCCTGCATTCATTTGATCCAAAATACAGCAAAGCAGTAATATTGTGAAATAGTTTTACTATTTAAAATAACTGCTTTCTGTCTGAATGTATTTTAAATTGTAATTTATTCCTGTGATCAAAGCTGAATTTTCAGCATCATTACTCCAGTCTTCAGTGTCACATGATCCTCCAGAAATCATTCTAATATGCTCATTTATTGCTGAAGAAACATTTTCTATTATTCTGTTATTATTAATAATTAAAACAGTTCAGTACTTTTTTTTGCAGGATTCTCTGATGAATCCAAAGCATTTATCTGAAATAAAAAAGCTTTTGTAACATTATATACTATACAATTCAAAAGCTTGGAGTCAGTAGATTTTTTTTTTCTGTTTTTGAGGGTTAAAGAAATTATAGAAATTAATACTTTTATTTAGCTAGGATGCCTTGATAAAGACATTTATAATATTACGAAAGGTTTCTATTTCAGATAAATGCTGTTCTTCTGAACTTTCTATTTATCAAAGAAACCTGAAAAACTTCTACTCAGCTTGTTTTCAACGTCATAATATTACAAATAATAATAATAAATGTTTTGAGCAGCAAATCAGAATATTAGAATGATTTCTGAAGGATCATGTGACTGATGCTAAATAGCTTTGAAATTACAGTAATAAATTACAATTTAAAAATAAAAAACAGTTATTTTAAAAAGTAAAAAAAAATTCAGAATTGTGCTGTTTTTGCTGTACTTGGATCAAATAAATGTAAGAGACTTATTTAAAAAAACATAAAAAAGATTTTAACGTTCAAAAACTTTTGACTGGAAGTGTTTGACAGTGACATGACAGACTATTGCAGTTGTGTTCCTGCCGCACATATCAACCAAACTCAGTTGTGAATTTTAGGCAGTCAGTTTAGTTATAGCATGAGGCTGTCAGTCTCTTTTATTAAACTGCGCACAAACCGAGACGTATTTTGAACGCCAAACAGAACTAACAGCCATGTTTGTTGCTGTGTGAAGAGCCTTAGATTTTCGCAGTCTATCCTTTAGACCCAATTTGATCATTCATTATTGATGGCTTCTTTCTCCCAATCTATCATTAGATATTTCAGATTTTATCTTTATTGCATGTTCCTCCAGGGGGTTTATGGGTTGGCAGGAGCATTGTGGTTTCTTCCCTAAGAGCTCTGCAATGTTTGCACGGGATCAAGGCATATGATTTTGAGTCGATGTTGTTGTGTGTGCACAATGGGTTGAATTATTGAAGACGTTTATTGAGGACTGGATCTCTATCAGTGGTTGAGAGGGTAAAGAGTTGGTGAGGAGCTCATGCTCATCTCATACAGTGACAAGAGCACCACAGGACAAAGTCTTTCCCTGTTTTTCTGTGTCTCTCTCTCTTCCTCCCTCTCTGACTTTCAGTGTGCTTTTATTTGTACAATTTCATAGTACAATGTTGAAAAAGCATCAATGTTCACAATAAAAAACAGTGAGAGGATAAGAAATGAGGTCAAAATAAAAAAAAAACAAGTGAAAAATGCATTTGGGATAAAATGAAATAATGCATGTACTATGTACAAGTATCATGGTTTTAACAAAAATGTAAGCAGCACTGTTTTTGACATTGATAATAAATGAAAAATCGGCAGATTATAATGATTTCTGAAGAATCATGTGATACTGAAGACTGGAGTAATGATGCTGAAAATTCAGCTTTTCCATCACAGGAATAAACTGCATTTTTAAATATATTAATTTATATTTAAATTGTTTATGTTAAATAACATTTCACAATATTACTATCTTTACTGTATTTTTGATGAAATGCAGGCTCATAAAACACTTCCTCAAACATTTGAACGGTAGTATGTGAACGACAAGCGTGTACACAGCGTGAAGGTGCGTGGCTGTTTAAGTGTATGGTGTTTAAGTGCTTGTGAGTACTCGGCTCTTAGAGTAATGAATGGTGTTGTAGGTCTCCTTTAGGAATGTACCCGTTGTGTGTGTTTAGTGTATGCATTAGTGTTTAAGTACTTGAGATAAGTGCCTTTGCTCACTGTAAAAGAACAGTGATTGGCGAAGCAACAGCGAGCCCCCTGCTGGCTCTCGGCAGGGGGGATTGTAAAGGTGAGATTCTCGGGTGCGGCGGTACAATGCGGGACCCCTGGTGCGGGTAATCACCATGAGGCCAAGAGCATACCACAATGCAACAAAGACCCCCTGTAACACACACATGTGCCCTCCTTTGTGCAGTTAACTGCACACTCGGCCCTCTCCGGGGGTCCTAAGAGCCTCGGTGGGGGGCCGATTAAGGAATTAGGCACAGGGGAAAACTAGTGGTGTTGACTAACACTAAGTGGAGGCCCATCTCCAGTCAGAAAGCAGTGACTGGGGACGAAAGGCGGGGGGATACAGACACAGTGCCGTGTGCATGTGCATGTGTTTGTGACCTCTGGGGAAACAGACTTTCTCTCTCTTTCTCTCTCATGCTGTGAGGAGTTCACTGCCCTCCTCCAGGGAGTCTGCATGTACTCATACACCTCCAGCACAGAGGCAACATGATGTCAAGACCCAATAAATAAATAATCTCACCGCTGAGCCATGCGCACACAGGGGCTTTAATGCAAAATAATATGGAGCAAATAAACAGCCATTACTGGCAGAAAATGCAAGTCTAGCAACAAGCAAAAAGTGTGGATTATGCAGAGGGAAACTAAAGTTTGTATGATGTCAGGAAC
Source organism: Labeo calbasu (assembly GCA_019740295.1). Classification (NCBI taxonomy): domain Eukaryota; kingdom Metazoa; phylum Chordata; class Actinopteri; order Cypriniformes; family Cyprinidae; genus Labeo; species Labeo calbasu. The sequence goes on along the minus strand of JAHKKF010520290.1, from coordinate 8,028 downwards.
TTACTAAAGTATGATCAAATCACAAAAAAACATTTCAAATTAAAACATTAAGCAGATTATTGGTAAACGACCTCAAAAGTGTAATGTGCGCTCTTAAAAAGTAGTGATTCTTTACTGGCATCTGTGAATCTATTAAAGGATAAGTTCACTCAAAAATTAAAATTCTGTCATTAATTACTCACCCTCACGTCATTCCAAACCTGCAAGACCTTCGTTCATCTTCTGAACACAAATTAAGATATTTTTGATCAAATCTGAGAGCTTTCTGACCCTGCACAGACAGCAATGCAACTACCACGTTCAAGGCCCAGACAGGTAGTAAGGACGTTGTTAAAATAGTCAATGTGACATCAGTGGTTCAGCTGCAATTTTATGAAGCTACAAGACTTTTTTGTGCGCAAAGAAAACAAAAATAACGACTTTATTCAACAGTTTTCAAAATGAAAATTCTGTCATTAATTACTCACCACCATGTTGTTCCAAACCTGCAAGACCTTCATTCATGTTTGGAACACAAATTAAGGTATATTTTATGAAATCCGAGAGTTTTCTGACCCTGCACAGACAGCAACGCAACTACCATGTTCAAAGCCTAGAAAAGTAGTAAGGCCATCATTAAAATAGTCCATGTGATGGTGGTGGTTCGACTTTAATTGTATGAAGCTACAAATCACGACTTCAATTATTTTATTTTTTTTTTTTGCACAAAGAAACCATCCAGTTTTACACGATTCCGCGATCACTGAATCCAGCACAAAATCAGCAACGTCACTTTTTTTTTTGCGATCCTGCATAATTTACCATTTCACCACAAAATAATCACAAAATTAAGGTCTCACAAAAAACTAAACTATAATTATTAACTTAAATGTACAAAATTTTACTGACGCTGGAATGCAGTATTTTCAACACATATGCACACGTGATGTCAGTGAGTGGTTTGTGTGCGTGCGTGCGTGTTTTCGTGACATATCAGGACACAAATTTGTATAATTGATATGGGTATGACATAGGTATTACAAGGAGAATGTGAAATATGAGGACATTCTGAGTATCCCCATAATTCAAAAGGCTTATAAATCATACAGAATGAGTTTTTTTGAGAAAGTAAAAATGCACAGTTTCCTGTGAGGGCTAGGTTTAGGTGTAGGGTTGGTGTAGGGCAATAGAAAATATGGTTTGTACAGTATAAAAACAGTAAAAGTCTATGGAAATTCCCCACAATTCACAAAAACAAACCTGTGTGTGTGTGTGTGTGTGTGTGTGTGTGTGTGTGTGAAACAGCGAAAATGAAACTTTTGCCAGAGTATGCCATGGATCAACAAAGCAATTTACCAGTGCATTACACCAGAGTTGGGGTAAATTGTTTTGTAGTCCTTATAATAAATAAAATATGGATGACAAAAGAAACTGCGCTGAAGCTATTTAAAATTTGTTTAAACATCTGCAGTGTGATATGGACCTGTGTGTGGAATCAAACGCAAGCAGTTAACGATGTCTGAGAGAAACGACCGCTAAACACAAGCAAAATGAAGTAAGCAAAAGTGATTAAGCCTATTGTTTTATATTGCTGGTATGATGGTAAGTGTCAAATCGAAGGAGATTTCATTTCAAGACCTACGTGAGATGGATTTTTCAGTTTCACACGTTCCTTTTTTGTCCCATTCCCGCCGCATAAAAGTAGCCCATATTGTTTTTTTGTTTGTTTTTTTTCTGTACAGTTTAATTCAGTTGAATAACAATTTATTTGCTTTCTCCCGTGTCCTGCCAGACACAAGTCTGACTGCGGTTTTGTGTTTCATGCGCCTTTCACCTTCCCATGTGCGCTTAAAATGTTAGTCTTGGCGAATAATCATGTAAACACGATAGGTTATGTCTTAAGTTAACAAACTGTTTAGGAAAAAAAAAAAACGAATTTTGCGAAAATTTTTTGAAATTACCACCACAAAATCAGACATTTTGACAGTTTTTTCAGGGACTGTTTGTCCGTCTTTGACATGCATTCACAAGAGTACCACACCGCATGGTAGTTGCGTTGCTGTATATGCAGGGTTAGAAAGCTCTCGGATTTCATCAAAAATATTTTGATGAACAAAGGTCTTAAGGGTTTGGAACGACATGAGGGTGAGTAATTAATAACAGAATTTTCATTTTTGAACAAACTATCCCTTTAAGAACTATTCACTGAAAGGTTCTTAAGGGAACCAAAAATGGTTCTTCTATGCAATCAGAGTAAAAACCCATTTTTAAAACTTTTATTTTTATAAGTGTTAAAAAAGCTGTTGCATAAGAAAACTGCTAATTACACACAAGTTGCTTGTTATGAAAGCGTTAAAGCAATTATGTTAAAGACATTCCCTCTAAAACAAGAGAATATTGCTTGTGCAACTGCTATGACAAAAACCTAGCAAAGCTTTGATAAACTGCATGAAGAATAAAGGCAAGAAGAAAAACTTTAATTAATGTTTTATGCTTTAAAACTCATATGGGTTCACTCTAGTACATCTTTCATAAAAGCCCATTCAGTAATAGAAAAGTGAGTACAACGCAGTATTTTACAGAGTGCCGATTCCACATTAATGTGAATCATATAAAAACGTACAATTTTTAGAAAAAAAAGTAAGCATCCCAAACAAAAACATCACTGGAGTTCAAGCAGATTGTACAAGAAAATCAATTTACCACCAATTCATGAAAACTTAAAAGAGTTAACTAATTGCCATGAGATTATGTAGTGCCCTTACATTGTAACCCCAAAATCCCCCATGCATATGAGATGTTTAAATATAAATGGGGGAACACGTAGATTCTCTACATCGTGCTTATTCACCTTTACACAAATCCTCCCTCTAATGAACACTCTCTGTGACTCCACGGCTAATGGCAGAGAAGCTGTTGTGGCAGCAGTATGCTGATGAATAAAGGAAGTGCTCCCTGAGGGAGTGAGAAAACACTGAAAGAGAGGCTTTACCGCTGAGGTCACACACAACATCAAGTAGAGGAGCACTGCCGTCACCTTACATGCCCTGTCCTGAGGGGAGAGTGCTACGCTTACCACTAGCACAAGAGTGAGAGGAAAACGGAGAGACGACATGAATACAAATACACAGACAGTGTTTCAGTGCACAACACATACTAAAACCACTAAAAATATGCTGATGAAACACATATACTGTGAAATACAGGGGAATTTAGGCGAAACCTGGCATTCAGTTTGATATTGTCACAGCGCATTTGATTAAATACACTCATTTCAATGCAGTACGGAATGCAGCTATTAGCATATTAATGACTCCTGTGCATTGTATGAAGGAGAGAAAGAGCGAAAATAGGAGAAAATGAGATGCTGATAAGGAGACCTGCTCCCATGTTTCTTATACTCATTATTAGTCTTACTCTTCCTTAATATTTTCTTATCTTTTGCCTTTATTTCTAAATATATTTTCTTCTGTAATGTTATTTATTTTATCACTTATTTTTCAGTTAGTCTTCATATTCTGTCTTGATAATTTATGTGCAATGTTTGCACCATTTTTGCTTTATTTTCTTAGCATGCAGCTAAACTGTAAATGCTTTGCTAATACAAATGTACAATCTTAACGTTTTATTAAAATATTAATAAACTATGTTTAACATATTACCATTTCATTCTGCTTTTTAAGAGTAAACCATAAAATTATTTTTTAATTGGTTTATTATAATAATTGCATATAGTTTTGTGAAATATACATATATAGCATATACAACATATTAAATCAAATATACTACAATAATGTTAATTTCAGACCCTGTCAGCTTATTTTTAGTATTTAATTAGCCATATTTATGAAATTTTATGTGTCTGGCTTCGGCTTCCGCATCCAGTTGTTTTTAGCTGTACAAAACAGCTCACTTTGCTGCTTGATATTGCAAATTGGTGTGTTTTACTATGTTATTTTAATGTGTTGTCTTAATTATGAACACACTGGTTTGCCGTTTACTGCTTGTTGTTATTATTCTAGTTATTTCCCTATAGCGGCTATTGAATCAGAAGTGTCGCCCATAGGTTTACATTCGCGTTGCAGAATAAGGTGCGATTTTGTATATGGTACAATACTAGATTTACGGATATTTAAGACCATTGACAAGAAGATTATTATAGGGGTCCTTGGCATCAGAAATAGTAAAAACCACTGTACTCGAGTGTTACACTGAAACCATACAAAATATTGTGAATTCTCTGACTCACACCTGAATAATTACACTGTGCACTACTGCCCTGAAGGATGTACAGAGGTTAGATTCATCTCTAACAGATGGTGAAGCCCTCCTGTTAAGAATACTAATGTTGGTACATCTTACGAAACCAACTCTGTCATACAGCAGCAATCACTATGCGTGTATGAGCTGGTCTTGCTTTACAGAGACCCATATTAGGGATCCAGATTCTTACAGAGCCCTGACGGCTTCATCTTTTGTTCCCAATTAACAGAGTTGTAAGTCGCCTCAAGTCTCCTGAGACTTTTTAATTGGGAAAAGCAGTGATGTTTGAATTTACTTTTTTCAAGAAAATGACCAGGTCACAAAAACAAATGAGCTTGTTTTTATGAGCAGTTACTTGAGAGCTCAGTTTGTTCGTTCACTGCCCACCTACTTACATTTTCTTTTCACTTGTAGAATTTGCATTCATGTTATTGTAATTTTTTCTTTGCATGTGGTAGTAAAAGCAGAATATTTTTTTTCCAATTTTTTTTTTTTGATTAATTTGAATTTGCCACAGTTTTATTTTTTTAGAAATCTAGGAATCACTATTTTCAATAGAAATATTACCAAATGTAAGAATTAGACACTTTGACAATATGCCAATGATAACAGTTAACAGAAAAGAACGATCCAACCGCATGTCAGCGCATGTGATTAACTGCTCAAGTGTGACACACTCATATTGCTAGGCACCATTCACACAGAATGCACTTTTGTGTTGACAAGATGCAACGCAGGCGGTGGAATAGGAAAAACATGCAAGATGATGGGAGTGAACATCTTTTAACTTAAGTGAAGAATTACCTTGAGATTTTTTTAGTGTTTTCCTCCTATTACTTCTGAACATATAATAGGTATTATATGTATAAAACAAGTTTGTACAAGATAGTTCATGCATCTTTTCAGGCAAAGATAGTTAAGTAATTTGTTTATCATTTACATCAAGTGTGGTGCACTTGGAATAGAATTTTCTTTAACTAGAGGATTAATAAAGAAAAAGTTACTTGAATCATGTTGTAGTTACAATTTCAAGTTGACTAGTTAAAAATTGTAAAAAATCAAGAATTGGTTAAACGTTCTGAAAAAATCGAGATTTAAATTTTTTGCCATATCGCCCAGCCTCTATCTGCGAGTACTGATGTCATTGTTGATATCAAGAATTAACATTTTTACTAGTGGAAATGGAATTCCTGATATTAAAAGTACCATTGTTACTAGTAAAAATACAATTCCTGTTATCAAGAATTAGCATTTTAACTAGTGAAAACTGAATTGAATTCATATCATGTGAATGAATAAAAGTCAAAACGGCTTACCATAGTAAGGAATAACTGATGATGGGTCGTTGAATTATTCCACTTATACAGTTACCACGCCTCAATGCATTGTTCAGATTATGTATTTCAAGACATTCGTCCGGTTTTTGTCTTTAAAACGGTCATGTGAGTGGGATTAATTTCTTATGCATCTCATCCCACTCCCCTGTTGTTAATTCTAAAATGTTATTTTAGACCAGGGGTGCCCAAACTTGGTCCTGGAGGGTGGTGTCCTGCAGAGTTTAGCTCCAACCCCAATTTATAAAACAGTGCCATAATTACCTCACTAGTGAGCAATGTCATGTAGCTTTTAAGTTGCAAAGCTATTTCACTGATAAAATCGTCAGAGCAGTGCTGACTACACGTTTCTGTGTGTATATATGTTTCCATGTGGAAGGCCAAATGGTTCAAAAACACATGAATTTTAACGTGCCAAACACACATTTAAAAAATGCATTTTTAACATGTTTTTTACGCGTATAAAATGTGTTAAATACATGTTTGCGTGTATTTAACATGCTGACTTTTCACGAGTAAACAACATATTTAATACATGAAATACGTGTATAATAGAGACAGAGATAATAATGAAAATAAAGAAAGAATGATTGTTTCCTGTTGCGATTAAGTTTCCCTCCAGTGGGCGTAGTTCTCAGAGTAGTATGACACTTTGCGCTCTAATTTTGTGTCCTTAAACGCTCGTCAGCCAATCAGTTTCAAGTATTCAGCTTTTAGACATTGTTCTGTTTTTTGTTATAAGTCAGAAATGACATGGAGGCAGCTTCCCACAATACAAAGTCAATGGAGAGCATTGGATTGTTTTCCCCCCAATGTGGGCGTGGCCTAAATGCACTCTGTCTCTATACATGTTAAATACGCATATTTTATGTGTTTTTCATGTTTCTGAACCATTTGGCCTTCCATACTGTACTGTACGTGTGAGCATTTGTAAGGCAGAGAGGGAGTATGTGCTTTCTATACATAATAAAATGTCATTTTTGGCAAAAACATGGAAAACATTTAGTGTTTTTATCCTATTGTTTACTAGATTTATTTGCTAGGTCAGTGTCGTTGTGGGTAGCCATGTGTTTCCCTGAAAATAATTGCACACCTTAGAATGTTTGTCAGCCAATCAGTTTCAAGTATTCAACAGCCTATAGTGCATATATAGTATACACTACATATATATATAATTGCCAGATGTAATGTATATGCTCCAGATGGGAGGGTGTTTGTACATCAGCTTGATGATTCGTTCTTGTCAGAGCCATTTCTTGGAAATCTTGGAATCTCCATCTGGCTAGGGAAGAGGTTGCGTGTGGTTTCTCTCCTGACAGAAGAAACAGTGACGCGCAGTGGCACCATGGCAACAAGAGTCTCACCCCCTGCTTGACCCTCATCCCCCCTCTCTTGTTCTCCTGCACACTCAGTTTGTGTGTTCAGCTCTGGAGGTTACTCACACAGGCATAGTTAATGAAATGCATTGATTTGTACTTGGAACATTTAGATATCAATAAGCAGCTTTCTGAATAATCCTGGTTTTATGTGTCCTTACACACAGAAACACAGAGCACAGCTGACATACAGTAGGCAAACATTGGTATACCAGTGTAAAGTGTAGCATACAGTACCTCAAACCAGAAATATATGCGATATACTTTTTATGTAAGAAGAAAGAAAGAACTTCTCAATGCAGCAGCTCAGGCTCAATCCTAATTATCTGTTTGACTGACCAATGGCAGGTTAGAGTTCGGACACCTGTTCAAAAATCATTGAAATTATTTTGCTCTTTTCTTTAATGCAGCATAAATCACACAGTTCTCCAGTGTTTGTTCAATTCTTCTTTAAGTTACAAAACTGCATACACCACCGCCGTCACCAGTTCTCTCACAGCCGCTTCTTTTTCACATCTTGTCATGTTGCTCATTAAATGGCTGAAAAATCTTCTCACGCTCTCGTTCTACTGGAAGCACAAGATTGTCTGTCTGCTACAGGAGCAGTTCAAGTGTTTCCAGCTCTGTTTTCCTCTAGCTGTCTCATCAGATGCTTTCATCATTTGAATGTGCTCTAAGCTTTACATTTGACATCTTTTTTATCTCAACATGTGACTAAAAAGATCAAATCAAATTTTAGATCATCCTGGAAAACTGCAGGGGGGGAAAGCATAAACTAGAAACATGCACAATCCATTTCTACTCGGTGTAGAGAGAAAAACAATTGACGTAGAAGTGGATGTGAAGTCTATGAGCATGATTCATTCTTGTACAGCTGAATGAACAGTTAAAACATAAATTTCTTTTTAACGTTTGTGTCGTTATAAAGCACATCGTCTTGATTAAACCCCTTCACACTGTCAAAGATCCCACTCTTCATACTAAAATTGTATTTAGAATTTACCCAGACTCCCTTTATGAAGTTCTATAGTGATTAAGAGTCTGTATTAATCAAAAGCAGCATTTGTTTTTTTTTT